>VDFB02167161.1:0-16158 GCA_007258455.2 Sequoia sempervirens
TTTTCATTCCTCTTGAAGAAAGATGCCATGGTAGCATTAGAATCCTTTTATCTATACCTTTTCCTCAACTATGGAAACTAGTAATGCTTCGATCATTCTCTCAATATCTTGGATTCGTGAAACACCCTTAGCACTTTTTTTTTACCATCCATTAACGAAGGCTTGTGAAACCAACAAATCAAAGCCATGAATATTTTCAATGTAAGAAGTGATACCACCCTCCTCCAAAAGACACCATATCTTGGTTTTTTTGGAAGTATCACATGAAATAGGCTCAATTTGATTCCTTTCAACACCCATTTCGAACACAGAGCAGAGCCACAACAACTTTAGGTATTTGCAAAAAAATAAAGAAGAGAAGAATCATAAAGAAGGAAATGGTTCTACAAACACCTAGAATCCATGTGGAAGTATTGAAAATACTAGGAATCATCATTATCCTTAAATGAAAATATTTTCAGACATTAGTAGCATCATTAATATGAAATGAGCTCTCCTAAAAAAATCACACTACGACATGAAATTCTACATGAGAATCAACATGTGACTTAAGATAATAATGAAGGGAATCCCCTCCCTAATTAGCTTGCATATCATGATTGACTATAGTTTGAATATCAATGGGAAGGGGGTCAATCCTATCCCACACTCTAGGCTTAAGAACCCCAAATTTTGCAAACTTTTCTGCTAGCCCATTACCCTCATGATAAATGTGAGAGATAAAACATTGCTAAAAGGTTTTCAATATAGCCAAAACATCAATAATGATAGGTTAAATAGACCAACAAGGGCGGTTAATCTTTTTAAGGGAATTAATGATATTTAAAGAGTCACCTTCAAGCCAAACCTTCATGAGGAGTTTAGACTGAGCTAGTTTCAGACCATGGTAGGAAGCTGATGCTTTTGCAAAGTGGGTTGTCTTGGTTCCCAAAGGGAGTGCCACTACAAGAAAAAAATTACCATTAGAGTCACATAACACTCCCCCACAACTAGCAAGTCTCATATTACCTTTCATAGCTTCATCAAGATTGACTTTCATCTGACCAATAGGAGGAGCTTGTGAAATAACATCCTCCCTAAAATCCATGCCTTTCTTCAAGGCAAGAGAGATATTACAAGGGAGGTTCCAATTCTAGGAGACAAGATAGTCACAAGAAGAGACATCAACTTTAGGCCCATTCTAAAAAGACACCTTAGAGAGAAAATTTTCTTTGATGGTAGCACAAATCTTATAATAAAGCCTGATAGGGGGAAGAGAGGCATCCCTAAAAATTTTGTTGTTTCTTTCCAACCAAATACCCCACACCACATGAGGTAGAATAAGAGACTGAAGGAAGGCCAAAGAAGTATTGGAAGACGGAACCCACCATTGGGACCAAAGATCCCCAATAGAAGAAGGGATACCCATCTCAAGTTCTAGAGAGAAAGAAACATGGACCCAAACATCCACCACATACCTACAACCAACTAGAATATGGTACACATCCTACGCAGTCTCCTCACAAAGAAAACATTTTTTAAGCATCATAAAACTCCTTTTCAAAAGGTTATCAATATTGAGAACTTTGTTTTGGAAAAGTACCCAAAAAAACAAATTCACTTTAGGAATCAACTTAGGGAACCAAAGAGACACCCATGAAGGAAAGGGCCAATGGGAAATTTGGTTAGAGAATTCCAAAGAAACAAAAATTTCACCACTTGAAGACAATTTCCACATCACCTTATTAGCAAGGGAAAAGGCTAGGATATGAACTAAAGATAAAGCTTTACAAAGAACCTCCAAGCCTAGATTAATTTCATGAAGCCTTCTCCAGGAGCCATCAATAATGTAACCAACAACATATCTTCCAAAAGAATGAATACAAAGCCCCCAAAAGTGAAGAACCCAATACTCATGGGTAAACCCACAATAGTGGTTTACAATTCTGGTGAGGAAGGAAAAGTTGCAAAAAATAACCCCATGCAAAAACAATGGTTTTTGGGGGGTTCGAATGAACTTTTGGTTAGAGTGAACCCAAAGGAGGTTTGATAGAACCCCCCTTCGAGCAAACCAATTTAATGATGGGGCCCACCATTCAAAAGTCAAAAAGTATGAAACATGGGAAAGAGGTTAGAACCTTCTAGTTCATCAAACCACAGTTGAAGCGGGCCTTATAATTCGTTTGAACCCCTTCTCCCCCTCGGTACAAAAGTCAAAATTTTGTGCTGGAAGCTTGGGTTGAGGATGAAAATGGAGGAACTTCTGGACCCAACTAGATGATGGTAGTCCTCAGTGAAGGCTATCCGAAACTGTTTTAATATGTTTGGTTTTATTAGTTTAAAAACATATGAGTTTTTCACCAAAATCAAACTCTCTATTGTACCTTGTGGAAAATAGAAAATTATCAATTTTTTTTGAAAAATATGAGTGCACAGAATCTGAAAGGTCCTTGATCTGACAAAAGAAAAATTAATTTCCATAGATACAAAAAATTTATGTCCTTATAAATTCTACCTATATGAATTGTAGTGGTTTGAATTCAAAACTTGATTAAGGAAAAATATTCAATAAACACTGAAATTAATTGAGTACTATATAAAGTAATTACAAATCTAAAATTGAGGTATTTTTTTATAATTTTATCCTCCTGAGAAAAAAGTTAGCCATTATCTGATTGAGGCATATAAAGAAATATTGTTCAGAAAAACTAGTTTTCCAAAGAGTGGAAAAAGAGATGGTTGATTCAAAATTTTGAAAAATATTTGAATCTCTGAGACAAATTTCTGAATCACTAGTTTGAGTGTCTTTCAAAGATCTCCTCATGGTTTAGTTGCTATAGGTGCTTTCAGTGAGGATTTAGTTAAAAAATATTTAGGTGTCAGTTTATTAAAATTGTAAACCAGTATTATGGGATCACCCTTATCTTTGAGGGGGCCATTACCAATCCACTAATCCTCCTGCCATTTCCAAATTTCCACTGCAACCCCTTAGAGATAATACTTCCAGACAATCATGAAATTACATAGGGTAGATCTAGAAGGGGCATAAAACCACTAGAAAGTAGATTCCTAATACGATTTGCACCCCAAAGATATTTGCTAGAGAAAATGCGAACCCATTCACTATTGCCAGAGATAAGGTTCCAAATTTGCTTAGCCATTAAGGTGAGGTTAAATTCTCTGATTTTATGGATACCCAAACCTCCAAACTTCTTATGCCTATGGAAATCATCCCAAGACACCAAATGCATTTTTTTCTTCTCTTCAATGCCTGACGAAAGAAAGTTTTTCTGGATACTTTCAATCTTATCCAAAAAATTCCTAGGCATCTGAAAAAGGCTCAAAGCATAAACCAGGAGATTTTGGAAAGTAGATTTAATCAATTGAAATTTACTAGCTTGAATTAGTAAAGCTCCCTTCCACCCAACCAACCTAGAATTAAACTTATCAATTAGACCACACTAGAAGGAGTCAATCTAACAACATTAGAGCACAACAAGAGACCCAAGTATGAAGACAACAATTCCCTAATATGATACTACAAGATCCTCAAAATTTTTTGATGCCTATGCTCATGAGTATTGAGAAAAAATAAAGTACTCTTTTGGAGACTAATTTTCTACCTTGAAGAAACTTCATACTTTTGCAAAATAAGCCTAATATGTTTCACCTCTTTGATGGAATACTCACCAAGGATGAGGGTGTCATCTACAAACTATTGGTGGGAGCAAATTTGATTTCTAGAAGAAGGAGAAATACCAATCATTAGACCATCTTTAATCGACTTCTGGATTAATCTACCAAGAGATTCCACCATAATGATAAAGAGAAAAGGAGAAATAGGGTCTACTTATCTCAAACCCCTCAAGCAACAAAAGAAAGGAGAGGGGGAGCCATTGATAAAGATAACAAAATTTTGAGTAGAAATTAACTACCTAACCAAAATCACCAACTTCTCCCCAAACCCAAATGCTTCCATAATCTTAAGGAGAAACCCCCAATCAACTCTTTCATAGGCTTTAAGGAGATCCAACTTCAAAAGAAAACTTGCCTACCTGCTAACCATCAAGGAATGAATACTCTCATGCCCGATAAGAATTGAATCAAGGATTTTACTACCAAGCACAAATCTATTTTGTTGAACTAAAATGATTTGGGGAATAACCTTTTGTAATCTCACTACTAGAACTTTATAAAATATCTTATAGATGGAATTGCATAGGCTTATAGGGAAGAACTCACCAAAAGAAGAAGCCCTCGGCTTCTTCAAAACAAGAACAATAAAGGAAGAATTTAATTATTTTAGAAGGTTATTGCTTCCAAAGAACTCTTTAGTGGCATCTGACACATCCTTGGCCACAATGTCCCAATAAAACTAAGTCACTTGGGCATAGGTATCATCTCTTTCCAAGAACCCCACAAGCTCATTGAGTCTTAGTTCCAAGAAGTAAACTTTCTATGTAGGGACCTTGAGAGAAGCTTCATCTTCCAAGGGAGAGTCATAGCTCGAGGGTGAGGTAAGAGGGGTAGGAACATGGGTTGCAACCCATTG
Source organism: Sequoia sempervirens (assembly GCA_007258455.2). Lineage (NCBI taxonomy): Eukaryota > Viridiplantae > Streptophyta > Pinopsida > Cupressales > Cupressaceae > Sequoia > Sequoia sempervirens. The sequence goes on from VDFB02167161.1 coordinate 4,532, forward strand.
ACATGAGGGTTGTATCCAATAGAGAGTCATGCAGTGAACTCCTCGAAAGTTGGGCTAGATCACAAAGGACTAAACCTTCTAGATACCATAGCTATGTTTCAAGGGCTTCTTCTTACTATGTATCTAGAGGTAGTAGATTAGGTCATAAATCTCATGAAAGTTTCACAACACACTATCTATGATGTCATAATAGAAGAATTTTTTTTTTTTGAAACAAAGACAAAGAGAAAGGAAGGTTCACATCAAGTTCACCAAAACATAAAGGAGGAGATTCACTACTCCCTAGTCTCTAGGATGAAGAATATTATAAAGGGGGTGAATTATCCTCAACTACCTCAAGGAAAAATCTCAGGTGATGGGGTGATGGTTGAAGGAGAAATTAAACTATGTTTTTGGGTTTTCAGATTGTTTATGATAGAGAACTTCAAAAGTCGTGTGAAAAAACCTCAAAGGTCTTAGGAGATAGACTGACAAAATCTTGGCCAAAGGATGATAGCATGACACATTGGAGTCTCTGTGGTGCTTTGGTGTCTTGTACATACCAAAACTTGAGTCTACTACTAGAGACACATAGGATCTACTAATGACCCGAATGCCAAAGTCTAATAGTTTTAGCTATACTAAACTGAATGTAGAAATGTAAAGAAGTACAACAAGAAGAATAGTTAAATAACAAGTAAATAAACTATCTAATGAAATGATGGGTAGTGGGAGAAAAGGGATTAACTTACGAATGTTTCAACCTCTCGCAAGATCAACAAGGGAAAAACCTTCACACATAGAAATGAGAAAAGTGTTGGGCTGCTTTTCAAGCTTGCCTTAGTCAAACCCTCGCTTTGGTGTTTCCACCTCCATGGAAAATCAATGGAAAATGATATAAAAGTGTAGATAAAGACAATATGAAAAGACACGATAAAGAAGTCGAGCATGCAAGATATCACCATGCTACTTCAATAAAGGAGACAATGTAATGAGAGTAAATTTTACCTTCCCTCCAATGGGCTTGGTGAATTTGAGAGGAAGAGTGGTTCTTCTAAGATGTGAGATGATTGTGCAAGGGTGTGATGTCGAAATCTTGAACCTGCAAGTAGAAATTGTATAGAAATATAGAATAGAGAGAATAGAGTTCTATATTGAGAGTAGAGCGAATATAATTAACTTGGAATCAATGAAGTGGACAAATATGTATTCAAAATGGAGAATTGGAGGCAAAAGAGTCATTATCAGATGGGTCTACAATCATGGGGGGCGTTACACTTTCTGGGTGTCTAGAATTGTAACATCCCAACGTCCATTGACTTGAGAATCTTGTTAGGATGTTCACACAGTGTGTGCACCTCTACATGATGTGAAAGCATCCTCAAAAAAAAATTGAACAAACATAAAATGATAAGGTGAAAGGAGAAAGTGAAGGCTAAGGGGGACATGATTTTGCATTATCCTTTTATTAAGCTAAGGTGAAGGTTGGTGTAATGTGAAATTGTGTAAGGGTTGAATTTTATAACATTACATTTCATATGGTTGATACAATGTTGTAACCCGCATAAGGAATTGGTCTTAAAAATATAATTCTCTATGTATGCTTAAAATGAACAAACTAATTCACCAATAATATAGGAGTAATAAGTAGGTTTCTATGTATTTCATGATTTAGTGTTATATCTAGGGAAATATCTTTAGTGATCCTTAGTAGTTTATATCTTGGTCATATTAGTAGGTTATTATTTTATTTAGTGAAGGAATTTGGGGTCAAATAATACATTTGGATACTATTATAGTTTATTTATTGTGTAATATATTTATTTGTGGTTAAATATTATTAAATATTACTTCTAGGAGAACCCTCCTAGGTTTAACTAAGCATGAAGTGTAGGAGATAATAGCCACTCATTTTTTTTGTATAACCCTCCATAATCTATTGATGGACCCATATTTGAGCTTCTTGACAAAAAATCCCTATCCTTGAAGGTAATAGATGTTCTAGGATTTTTGACCTACAATTATGGGAACTTACAGATGGTTCCATTATTGACAATATGCTAAATTAAAATTCAATTGACTACTTTGATAATATAGTCATAAAAAGTTATATTATTTTTTCTAGAAATTTATAACCATCTATTTTATTTTGGTGAGTTTTCTTAGCTAATAACTCATGCCAATAATTTTGATTAAGGGGGAAAAACAAGTTTTGAATGGACCTAAAACCATTTATAATAAGTTTTGAATGGACCCGAAACCATTTACAGACAAGTTTTAACTCGGACTTGAAACCCACACAAAGAAGAACATTTTGCAGAAAGAATCAACATAGCCTACCAGTAGTGAACCAATAGTAGATCAAAAGAATAACAACATGACTATCCAAATCTACACAAAGGTTTTGACGAGAACCTTAAACCCAACAAAGCCAAGTTTTACAAGGGAACTTGAACCTGACTAGGTTTAAAAGGAAACCTAAAACCCACTTACATCCAGAAACATACTAGGTTTTAATAGGGACCTTAAACCCATATGAACCTAAAAAATAGGGAACAAAGTCCCCTGCATCACACTAGGTTTTATCGGGGACCTTAAACCCACAGCAAACACAAACACTTTCAAGAGCCACCAGAAAGGAGGCCAACTAGTCACACCAACAGGAAGAAGACATTCTCTTGTAGCACCCCCACACACGATAAGTTGAAACAAACCCCACCTCAAAAGGAGTTGACTCCCCTCTATTAGAGAAGGTGTCAAGAAATCCCTCACCACCACTACAGTCAGGATATAACAAGAAACAACTCCACCTCTATAGGAGCGTGCACCACCTCAATAGGTACTATAACAGAGTAGACCAATAACAAGGAAAGCTCCTCCACAAAACCACAATCCCCAACTCTACCTCTAGAAGAGAGGGCTTCACCTTAACAGGAGAAATCTTCATCTCAAAAGAAGACTCAGACTAGAGTAAAGAGAAGAGAGCTAACCAACGGGGAGAAGGGAGAAACTCGACACCCATCAGCAACTCGAGGAAAAGGGCCAGCAAGAGAGACATGGAGAAAAATCCCACCAAAAAATTGAAAATCAAATCATGGTCATAAGAATGGTACATGAGAAGTAGTCCATCCAAATCAACCAGAAGCGAAATCTGCTAAAAAAACACAACAAGATCAACCCACTCTAGTACCTCCTCTAAAGAGAGTAACACCTCTAAACAACCAACAGAGGCAGCCAAAACAAACCACACCCCAACCGTAAAATGAGAAATAAGGACCAAATGGGGAATCTAGTCAACCAAACATCAAAGGGGCAACCAATTCCAACCAGAGAACCACAACTAGCAACAATAGGGATGGGAAAACACCACTCCCTAAAAGCCTCAGTAGCATATAAAACTTTAAATCCAAACCTCTTAAGGAAAACTAACCTCGAATAAGGGAGCTGCGAGAGCAAAGCACTGGAAGGTACAAGCCAACCCCAAAAACAAAAAAAGACACTCCCAAAGGATAAGAATCCATTTAAAACACCAACATAAGGGAGTGAGTGGAAAAAGAAGAAGCTTCACCAGTCTCCACGTGCTGGAAAAGCACCACTGAAGAACCACAAGCTACAAACCTCCCAAAGCCCCACCAGACACCAAGGTATCTAGCCAAGCCCAGAGGAGGTAGCCCAAAGCAGGAAAGATCCCTCACCACAACAATGAAGGCTACCACACCACCAAAGAAAGGGAAAGAAAACTCACCGCTAGGAAAAATAGACACCCCATCCAAATCCATAAACTCCCAACGCCTAGAAGAGACAACCGCTAGCCACGAATCGACCAAGCAACCAACAACCAACAAAGGGAAGGAGCCAACAACCCCAATGACCAAATAGCAACATCACCTACATCCGGATCCTTTGTGTCATCCTCATCAGTGCCATCCTCATCCATATCCACAGAGGATTTCAGACCCCCCTGCTCTGCTCCTCTTCTCGCCCATGTGCAACGACTCCATTAACTCATGCCAATAGTTGACACCATTACCAAGGATAGTTTAGCTTTTTCCAAAGATGGTTTAGTAATTTCTAGGAATGACTTAGCCATTTCCAAGTTATAGGTAATTAGAAACATCTTAAAGAACTTTGTAGGTTAGAAATTTTATAGCTATGAGGTTGGATAAGTTGGTAGCCTATCCACTTATGTAGATATAAAGGTGTAGTAAAACAATAGAGAAATACCTATTCTTTCTTGGTACTTTAAATTTTTAGTTTTTGAGATAAAATTTGTGCCTCTTCCAAGTTTATGGACTAGTTTCCTCAAAAAATAATTAAAAAATTTGAGCAAAACTTTAAATAATTTTTTATTTTGTTTCATTTTTTAAAGAATTATTTGTAGATTGATAACATAATTTTTTAAAAAGAAAATTAAAAAAATAAAATTAATTAGAAAAATACAAACACCTAAAATTTCAATTTTATGGACTAGTTTCCTCATAGATTAATTAAAAAATAGAAAAATAAATTTAATCATAAAAAAAACACATTTAAAAACTAGACATTTCCATCTATTATGGGTTTTATTTTCTTCAGAAAATTATGAAAAAATTCATTAGCCATATTACCAAATTCAATTTTTCTCTTGACGTTTTCATGGCATTGTACTTTCAAGTCCAAGGTCAAGGAGTGGGTTTCCAAGCCTAAAATAAAAGAAATGCCATTGGTATCTAATTCCAAATTTTATAAAAAGTGTACCCACTCTAAAACAAAAATACATTCTAAAAAGGAGCAGGAATATAATGTAATCACAAATGAGTATCCATTTTAAGAAACAAAATGAGTACCCATTTTAAAAATTAGGTTTGGGAGCTCAAGCTTAAATAGGTACCCATTTTTAATGAATAGGTAACTACTTTTGTTAGAATTTTTTTCAAGCCTAAAACTTCCCCTAAAAATGGACCCAACTTAAGATGAGTAGAAGGTAGCCTATATACTAATAAAAAGAAGATTCATCTTCATCTCATGCATGAAAACATCTGGCATGGAAATATCAAAATAATGATGTCTTTTAGACCTAGCTATGTAATGTCATAAGTAGTAACTTTAGGTAGCAATAATTCATGAGTAGATTCTGGAGAATAGTACTTGTACACTTTTGAAAGTTTAATTAATAAAATAATAAAAAACATGTAAAAGAAATTGCAAGAGAGGGGGAACAACCATGTCAAGGCCCTAGGTCATGGAGAGCCAAGAGTGGAAGGCTGCCCTAACTTACCTCACTCTAAAGGGATGTTTTGAAATAAGGGACAAGAATGATGAGGACTATAAAGTACTTTAATCACTCTTCAAACCCAAAATCCAAACTAGGGCTAGGCGATCTAGTTATTGGATTCAACACTGTACCTCAAGTATCTCTCTGCCTAAGTACAAAAGCACGGTTCTGGGATGACAATTTGACGCACTAGTGTCTCTTAGGTGTGCTAGCATCTATGCGGCCAAAAGATAGAGAGTATAGTACAAATTTCCATAAAACACACTAACAACCTAGCTAGTTGTTTCTAAATGAACAAAAAAAAATTATGATGTATGAGAGGTACAAACAGATATGATAAAATAAATAGATAAGAGCTAAAATGACAGATAATCTCACCAAGGTGTTAGTTCGCCAACTAGCTCCAAAAGTATGTTCTCCTGCACACAAGAAAGAGGGGAAAACTATTGGGGCTATATAGGGGCCTGCCTCAGTTAGACCCCTATTTTGGTGTTTCCACCTCCATGGAGAGATAGATAGCAATGAGATAGAAATATGCAATAAAGAAGAAAAGAAGGAAGGAATGCAAATAACACTACAAAACAGTAAAGAGCCACTCAATCAAATCACAAAGGAAAGGAGCAAAACGTTACCACCTCCACCAAGAGCTCACTAGGCAGTGGAGGAGAAAGAAGGCTTGAACAATCACCATAGCCTCGAACGCGATGAAGGGAAGTCTCACAAAACCTCAAGCCCATGCTGCAATGGCTTTCTTCACACGTGCTTTGTGGAGTTGATGGAGTGTTGTTGTTGTATGGAGTATTGAAGTGCTAGTTGAGAATGGAGAGAATGTTGGAACTTGTGAAGAGATTTCTAGAGAGATGGAAAAACGATGAGTTGAATGAAGAATGAATGAATTTGAAGGAGAAGAGGGAAGAATCTATCATTTTTGGGGTCGGTTGGTCGAAGAGGGAAGAATCTATCATTTTTGGGGTTGGTTGGTTGAAGAGGGACATTACAAATTGACTCCAATTGAAAGTGTAACACCTCTTCCAACTTCAGACGTAAGAATTCGTTAAGGACGTAAGCGTCCATGTGAATGTCTATATGTCATGCGCATGTGCTTGACAAATATTCTCCTACCGACACAAAGGAAAGATGCCAAGTGGAAGGAAGGCAGCTTGCTGATGTGGATTTTTGCCTTCGGATTTGGTTTCTAAGGTGAGGATGTGTAAAAGAGGAATTTTCTTAAGGGGTGAAAATTCACTCCTATACATTTTTCCCCCACTTTAGCGAGCACAAATACTGATGAGTTCTTTGATAAAGTAGATCACAGAGTTAGTAGGGTTAGAAATTTATACCTGAACCATCAAGGAATTAGACCACAATCTAGCGAGCTTAAAAGCATAGGGTAGGAAAAGGAATCCATAGCCCCGCATAACTATGAAGTTGTAGAATGAAAGCATCTTGCAGGCCCGCAAACTCATAAGAAGGTGACCCCGAAGATCTCTCACATGAAGGAAGACCTGAGAATTAAGTGCCTCACAGTCCCGTAGACCTACAAGGAAGGTGTCCTCCAAGATATCTCACATGAAGGAAACCTAGAGAAAGCACCCTACAGGCCCACAGACCTGGTAGGGAAGGTGTCCTCCAAGATCTCTCACATGAAGGAAACAACATAAAAAGTTCCTTTCAGGCCCGTAGATCTGCAAGATCTCTCACATGGAGGAAGCTTAGAAAATTTCCCTATAGGCTCACATACCTACAGGGAAGGTGTTCTCCAAGATCTCTCACATGAAGGAAACCCCAGAAAATGTGCCTTCCAGACCCGTAGATCTGCAAGGGAGTGACCATCAAGATCTCTCACATGGAGAAAGCTCAGAAGAAGTGCCTCAGAAGCTAGCAGACCTGTAAGGAAGGTGTCCTCCAAGATCTCTCACATGGAGGAAACCCAAAAATGGAGACTCCGTAGAGTCAAAAAGTGGCTTTATAGGAACACCTACAAAGCGACATGTTTACCCGTAGATAGAACATGTCTGAAAGTAGCCATGCAGGAAAGTAAGTAGATGGTCACGCAAACTGTCAAAAATTTGAAAAACTTTCAAAGGGGTCCCTTGGGAACCCGATGTGAAGGGGTCCACTCAAGGGATGTGCTATTTGAAAGTGCAAAAGAGATGTTTTTATTCGAATCAATTCATCATCAAGGAATCCTTTCAAAAGATGTTCACTTCATTAAGGAATTCGAAAAGAAGAAGATGCCCCCTTGCGAGGGGAAAGTAAAAGTTGCTCCCACCTCGAAGGAAAATTATCAATTTCTTTCTTTTCAAAACCATGATGAAGGAAACATGTTACATTAGGGGTCCTAGTCAAGAATGTGATTCTTTGAAAAAGTTTACAAATATTCTCGAGAAATGATTTGTTGGCAACGAATACATTTTCTAAAAATCAAAGTAATGCAATTGTCACAGATGAAAGGAACAACTCAAGTAAAAAAGAGAGAAATATAAGAAAAGAGGGAAAAAGAGATAATCACAAACAAAGAGCATAGGGGTGATCTAATATTTTGGGGTCATAACTGCTCATAAATATATATAAGTATAATAATAGTATATAAAATGAACTTTCATCAACCCCCTACTATATTAGACCATGTGAAGAATGCACAAGAAGACAAAGTAAAAATAAAAAATTGGGTTAACATGGAAGGGGAGCCTAAATGCCCCCAACACTTTGCATCGTCCCCAATTTATCAAAAATCAATCACAAACATGCAAGAATGATGATACAAATAGAAGAAGGTTCATGCCACCAAAACCATGCGCCTGTATCCAAGAACCAACAAGGGTGACAAGGGTCATCCAGGTACACATAGCATGATCATAGGGGAACACATCACAACACACACACAAATCTAATCTAAAGATAAAGAAGAGGTCTCTCCCTAACACTCATCGATCAAGAGGTCATCTACTTCCCACTCTAGATCATCATAAGGGGAAGGAGGATGAGCCTACAGTGGTGGAATAGTAAGGGGAGGAGCTTTCGACCCTCCCATAACAAGGGCGAAGGAAGAAGGCCCTGCAAGGTCTCCTCCACTCGGCTCTTGTGGAGCTATGGTCAACGATTTTGCAAAAATCACTAAAAAGGCTGGAACTTCATCTAGAGAGATAAACATGCAATTTTCAAGAGTTCCATGTTGTGCCTCAACGAACAGAGAGGGCTATGCCCGAAGTTCACCACTGGGATTTCTGAGTGACCTGAGAGTGGTGACAAACTCAAGGGAAGCCGGGGTTGGTTCCATTACTAGGACGAAACAAGCTAGTGCAGGATGACCCTTTAGAGAAGGTGGGATCCTCTTACGCCCTCCATTGCTGAAAGGACCACTCTCCACCTTTTTCTCTGTCAGAGGATGTGAACTCCCTATAGATGAGGCAAGAGGTGTAGAGGAAGAGGAGGAGGAGAAAACCATAGAAGATACCACTAAAATGTTTGACATATCCATGGGTTTAGGGAAAGGAGGGACATCCAGAAGGGATATTAACAAGGGAGGCTCCACTGAAGGAGCAATAAACACCTACACCTTTTTGGGGTTAGGCGCATTCGTACTCATAGCAGAAGCCAGAAGAAAGACTGTACTAGATTGAAAGGAAGCAAAGGGGAGGAGAGAGGAGGACACATCAGGAGACCCTAAGATAGGGGTGGTCAAATCCTCTTCCTTCTTTTGCAAAGTGGCCTGATCAGCCATGAGAGCCTTTTTCCAATGCTTGCACTCACATGCAAGGTGGTTTCTATGGCTCTCTAAGCTAGATACTAGAGGTTGTGAAGGAGTGGAAGACTCATGCTTAGCCATTGGAGTGTCCACCAGAGTTGTTTCCAGCAGAGGGATAGGCTCCTAAACAAGAGTAGGAGGAGCAGGTTGAGAAGAAATGGGGGTGAAGGCTAGAACATAGAGGATTCCCCACGAGGACTTTTCTTCCTGCCATATAGGTAGTACCAAGGTCCAGGTGGTTTAGTAGGAAGGTCTGATATCCATATCTTAGGCTTACGCCAATCAGGTATCGTCAGACTCAACGGATAAAGTCTAGGCATATTCATCCAAAACTCTTCTCTAGAAAGAGGAGTAGGAGAGCCATCCCGGGAATGGGGTAGCTTCTCTTTTTCCTTTCGAGAAGGGGAGGTAGCTAACTGTTGTGCTACCGGGAGGGTCAATTTTTCCTATCCCTTGCCCCTAGTCTTATACTTCACATAGTTTTTGTAAAGTAGGTGCATTCTTGGAGGGAGTGGACCGACTGGGGTGGGCCAAAAATGATCCAATGAGTAACCCCCACGGGACACCAACAGTTGGTATCCAGTGTCATGCACTACATGCACAACACCTTCGTGGGAGAACTTCAAATATTTGTGAATGATGGAGGTGATTCCATTCATGGAAGCTAGCCAAGGTATGCTCAACTTCATCTTGAATAGATCCAACTCCCAAATAACATAAAAAATTGTGTCTATACCCCTAGGTCCTACTAGGAAGGACAAAGTTATCGAGCTGTACAATTTTAGACAAATACCATTGTGTGTATAGATAGTAGATTTTGTTTCTTCATGCTCCTTTCTATGCTTAATGAATTAAGCCACAATGTATCTTTTGTAATGACATTCACTTGGCTCACGGAGTCAACTAAGACCGCTGCCACAATGTTGCCATTGAGGCGAGTGGGAATGTAGAGGGGAGAGGGCTTGTTGTTTAAGGGTAAATATTGCAATGTGAATGTCACATCCGGGGAGCCAGGTGCAAGTTGTATGGTAGGAGTAACCGTGGTCATGTTAACATACGCCTTAGGCCGAGTGGCAGAATCAAAGGGATCAATAATCATGTTGGCAAAGTGTGACGGAAATGGGTCTATGTATATCTGCAACTCACTATTCACTTTCACCACCGATTTGTTTGTATTTTGTTTATTTCCATCAAGACAAATAGTACCATCCTTGATGTGGTCCTGTATCTCATGATGCAGGTGCATATGTAATGTTCGGTATCATGTTTGTTAACTCGATGGTACTGAAAGAAGGTATTCGGATCGTACCAACTAGGGAAAGGGTCCTTGAGAGGTTTGGGGTTCTCTAAGGTTATGATCTTATCCTTTAGCAACTTTTGCAAGATGGAAGAATAAGATTCTACTAACTTGTGAACTTTTTGTTGCATTTGAGGTTGTTATCATTCGTAGTGGCTACTACATTCGCAACAACCTTACCTTTACCAGAGATCGATACAATGGACTTTCCTTCTAAATGGGAGTGCAAGGAGGATCCCCTGAACTAAACTATTATTTGTTCATACTCCCGTAATGTAGCACACAAATGCGCGAAAGAAGGGTATTTCATAAGGGAAAATTTCTCCTGCCAAGGTCTTTGCAAGTTCCCTATGAACACCTTCTGCACATCATAATTAGGCAACAAATATGAGATTTGTGAAAAGAGTTCTTGGTATCGCACTATAAAATTAGTAATATTTTCATTATCACCTTGTTTGCATTAGATGAGATCCGAAAAGGTCATCTTTAGTCCAATGTTGGCTTGGAACTGTTAGAGAAATTGATTTACAAGTTGATCGAATGAGAAGATGGAATTGTCGGGTAAGGAACGGTACCATTCGAGTGTTGTATCCTTAAGAGATCAAGGAAATAATTTTTCCATCAATGCATGGTGATGGAAGAAATTAGTACATAGGGCGTTAAAGGCAGGAACATACATTTGTAGGTCCCCTTTTCTGCCATATTTTTTGAATTTGGGAATCTCCATTCCTTGGGGGAAGGGAGTGTTTAAAATTGCTACCAATAATGGGCTATGTTGGAATTGAAAGATAAGTTGGGTAGAGGCTTGGGAGAGACTTGCTAGCTGGCTTTGCATCTTATCCATATTCTGAAGAAGAGTATTCAAAATAGGGTCTTGGGATGACAAAGGTCTAGTGGAACCTCATCCAAAACCACTATTGGAGCCACCTTCGGAACCACCATTGTGACCACCACTGGAACCACTGCTTAAGCCAATGTCACCAGCAGGGCCTCTGCTAGAGCCTCCACTTTTGAAGCCACCACCATGGCCTCCACCAAAACCACCTCCACCAGCGCCACTTCCGTCGCCACAGCCACCACCACTCAATCCACTAAAACCTCCACCACTAGAGGTGACAGGAGGGGTGAAACTAAAACCTAAGGGTATTATGTTTTCCTTGATCGATGGGATTGTGTCAGCCATGTACATAGACATGGGGGGCATCAAAATTCCTATTTTCATCTCATGGTCCTCGAAAGTGGTCCCTTGTATAATGTTAGGATTGTTTGGAGGAGCACATGCTTCAGTCAGACTAGAGAGACTAGCCAGGAGTTCTATGCATGTTCAATCGTTTCCCACCATATAATTT
>VDFB02167162.1:0-34394 GCA_007258455.2 Sequoia sempervirens
GCCTCAAGTCTTATAGCGAGAGGTGATCATTTGATCCTCATTGTGTCTACGCTGGCCGACTTGAGAACTATGATCATATATCCGCCCTAGAAGATTTTTGGGCTAATTGTACAGATGAGTTCGAGGTGCGGAGGCGTAGCTACAACAGGCTCTCTCTCCATCAGATGAAGGATTACTTAAATGAAGACATAGAAGGGTTATCAGATGATGACGAGGATGTACTTCTCCCGATGTATACTCAGAAGCGAATTGAAGATCAGCCCCTACCACAAGTTAATTGGGCCAATAAAGAGTCACTTTCAGTTGAAGACAGGACAAGACAAGTCCTTGAGCACAGCAAGGTTTTCTTGATCCTTAAGAGGAAAAACTCCATTCCAGTAGCAAAGGCGCCAAGGGCAATTCCCTCTTCCTCCAGAGCACAGTCAAAAGGGAAGGGTAAGAGTCAGTCTCAAGAAGGCGTCAAAGGTAGTAGATCGAATAAAAATGTAAAAAGAAGGTTAGACTTCTCAGGCATAGTCATACAGGAGCAACCTATAGCTGAAATAGAAGCTCCTCCTGACGAGCCCGTACCTTAGAATGAAGCAGAAGAGCCACCTTCAACACATGTTTCTATACCTTTGACAGGTTCTTCACCAATTCACATCGACCTTGATATTGAAGATGAAGAGATTGAAATTGCACCTCCTAGGGAAGTTAGTAAAGCTACTACCGTGTCTTGGCTTGAGAACTCCATAGGAAGGGTGAGAAGAAGGCCTTCGTATCAGGTTAGTGTTGATGATCTCGATAACATCTACCAGGAACCTCCTAAGAAGAAGGCAAAGAAGCAAGTTCACTTTGATAGGAATCCTGATAATGAGATAATCATGGAGACTGCATTGCCCCTAGAAGATAAGAGCAGGGATGAGGTGAATATGGACGATTTCATCATGGTCAAGGCTAATCTTGGTAGAAATACTAGGCATGTGGATCTGTGTCTCTTCAGAGTTGTATCCGAAAACCTTTAGGAAAGAGTGCTTAAAGATGGAGAAGACAAGGCAACCCTCAAGGCTGAAAATCAGCAGCTCAGGCTTTTTATTTCGAAGCTTGTCCGTGGTTCTTCACAAGCAACCCAGTTGCTGCCCCAGGTCTTGGAGACACCAGCTGATCACTCTCAGTTGAGATAGCTGGTCATATGTGGTAAAGAGACTCAGGAGTGGATTGAGAGCTTCATTGTCAGAGGAAAGGAGATTTTGGCATGGATGTTCCAGTTAAGAGAAAACGCTCATGAGCTACGTCAAGGCATCCAAGGGTTTGAACAAACACTGGCTGAAGTAAAACCAAGGCATGAGATCATCATTGCTGATTTAGACACGGCTTACGGTTCAGCAGTTTCAAGAGAACACAAGAGACAAATCCTTGCCTGGAGAGAGCGTCATATTTCAAAGTTAAAACCTATGAAAGGATATCCGAAAAATTTATCGCCTACAGACAAAGGGTGATTGAAGTTCTCCTTTTCATTGGTGAGTTTATCATAGAGATCCCTTCTCAGTACAGTCTCGAAGATGGTTCCTACGTCGGGCTTGAGGAAGTGCAAGATCAATTTTAGAGTGTTGTGCACAGTTGCAGTCCAGTTGGCAGAAGGATAGGTCATATTTCGATGATGTCAGTAAAGTTCGAGAAAGCGGCCAATGAGGTCGAAGATTTCCTGAAATCTATTGCAGATGCTGAAGATATTCTTGAAAAGCGGTGTTTTGCTATTGATGGCATAGATGCACCGAACCGGGACACAATCTCCAACTTCCTAGCGGATGTGATCGAGCTTTAAAGCAGCTTTCTTCTAGAAGCTTTTTTTCCCGCTTTCTTTCTATTCTTGGAATAATTCTTATCCATTCTTTGAGAAGAGAAAGAAGATAAAATTTAATAGTTGGCGTTTCCCGCTTTTTCTGCTTTCTAGGGTTTTAGATGTTATCTTCTTTCTAGATTTAGTAATAAAGCTTGCTTGCTGAGTGTTGATGTGATTTTTGTGACCTCACCAACCAGGTAGAACAAAGTTTCCAAATGGATACCCTATTCTCTCTTGAACAAAGTATTCGGCGTGCTAAGATTGCGAGTGAGATCACGCCTTCAACTCCAAGGTTCTTTAAATGCGAATAGGCTCAGTTTGGTTGATGTGTATATGCTGTGTACTCACGAGGGGACTTACGTAGTTGTTCAAAATGAGTGTAGTAACGACCAATATGTGCTTTTGAAGGGGATTTTTGCGCGAATGATTTGGCTTTAGCGTGCAAGTTTCCTAAAACTAACCAAGATTATGCGGAATTTGAATGGTTGCAGAGATTTCTAAAATTTTAAGTTTTAATCTAAATGCAAATGAATGTTATGCTTAACTTGAATGAACTTCGAACAAACCTTGCCTAGCCTCCCTTAGGACAGCTTCAACAAAGCAAGTGCAATCTTCAAAGGGTGAAAATGATGTTCAAATCACAATTCAATGATGCAATTACCATCACAACGATGCATAACTACACATGAATTTCGATCGAAGTTAAGTGCAAAATGTTCCAGTTGACCACGCAAGACGAGCTTACCATCAGTAAGAACGTTAGTGGTATGGATAAAAGAAATTCACTTATGTCAAGCATAAACATCCATGTCTAAATACTAGCATGAGATTAAGTCCTAATTGAAGTCAAAGGAAAAAGAAACCTCACGAACTATTCCAAACAAAGTTTGAATTCACCATCAATGAAATGCTTTATTAAGAATAGCCTTTTGTGACAATCTCTTACAAAATTCTCAAAGGGAGAATTCCCCTTCTTCTTCAACAATGCAAATGAGAAACTACTCTAACTTAAAAGCTTCTACTCTCTATTCTGCTTCACTAATCGCTCTCTACTCTCTGATTCTATGACTACTAGAGTACAAATGAGGGGGACTCCCCCTTATATAGCTGGCCTGTTTCAACCGACGGCCCAGATCGAATTACAATGGAGGGCTCAGATCGAGCCACCTCAGCCCTAGACAAGCTTTGCCCTAAAAACCGCCAGAAGGTGGAGGAGTGGCGTCATAAATGCTCCCAAAATAGCAGATTCCTCCTTTGACCACCATGAGCAATTAATGCCCACTACCTTTCTAGAAGATTCTCGTCCATGACCCGGATTCCTTTGCTTTTCTCTTTGACCGCGTACGCTATGAATCGTGCCAGCACTGCGTCTACCTCTTCTTCGGAAATTGATGAAGTAAGATTCAGCTGATACTCCAAGATGGCCACCATTTGTTCATGTTTCTCGCAAGATTTTCCCCAAGTCTCGACAGAATCCTGCGTGCTCTGAATGATTGTTGAAAACGTGGAGATGTTTTCAAAATCCAATTGGGAAAATGTCCTCATCTCAGAAAAGAATGGCTGCAATCTTGCCCTTAGTCCTTCTGCATCTACCTCCTCATTAGTAAGCCGCCTTGCGAATACTGACTCCAAAGTGTTGAGAATACTCTCACGAATATTCCCCATAGCCTTTCTGATCCTGGAGGACTCCATTGCCGCCGTGTCAAAGAAACTCTTCCTTGTGAACGCTGCTGAATGCCATCCACGGAAATCATACCTATCACCTGCTTGAATTACCCCTTCATTCACCAGAGTCTGCGTGGGAATACGCATCAAAACAGCAAGACGTGGGATAGTTTTGTCTTGAAAGATGTGGGTATCTCCCCATGCTTGCTCAACATCATCCAAGCGTGAAAGAATACCAGAAACATCTTGAAATGCTGAGGCAAGATCCGCCATAAACTTTTCTGCCTCAACGCGGACACCATTTACCCACTTATCTCCTTCTCGCACAGCCCTCTTCACCTCTTCAATGTCGCTGATCGGCTCTCGTGGCACCTCTGGTGGAAGCTCTGCTGCTGGATTACCTTGAGCAACAGGATGTGCGAGGTTTTGCACATACTCAACCAACGCTCTGTGCTCTTTCTTCAACCTCTTATACTTTCCTTCCTTCTTTACCAGCCTATCCTTTAATGCCTGAAACGAACTTTCCGCTTCTTCCACCACTTGTGCTCCTGAAGGGCGTCCCAACTCAACTGTGGTGATCGTGTACTTCTCCGGCATTGCATCACTCAAATCATGTTCTTCCCTTGGGGCAGCGATATGAAGGCTACGGGAACCTGCCTCATTAGTTTCTATCCTTGTATATTTTCTCGCCCTCTTCCGCTTTGGCGACTTGCTTGTTCTATTCAAGAGTTCTTCCATTTCAATTGCTAGGTTGGCGTCATCATCCTGGTCCCTTCTGATCGCCTGTGAAAGCCAATTTCGTTGAATATCATAAATGATCAGGGGCTGCTCCTCAGTTGCTTCCACTTCTCGAACTTCTTCCCGAGCAGTATTTGTTGGAGGCTCAATTATCTCGACCTCTTGATCACTTCCCTCATGTGTCCCAACATCTTCCTCTCCGAAGGAAAAGTCGAAGTGGGTGTCCATATCTGTTTCTTCTCCTTCATCTCGCTTACTGGCGGCTTTAGGATCATTGACACTCTGATTATCTACCTCCCTTGGCACTGGTTGGTTAATTTCTCCATCCTCCAGTTCTTCATTTCTTTTAGCTCTCTGACTAGCAAATAATGAAACTTCACGCACACTGGAAGCATGGGACACCAACTGAGTTGAGGACGTGTCTTCCGATCCTTGAGGCTCTGGCTGAACGGGCTCCCTCCTTTTTGATTCTGGACCTTGTGTGAGTTGCTTCTTCCTCTTTGCTACCACCGGCGGCCTTCTATCACCCATGAGGTCATACGTGAGGGCGACTGACCTTCTCCTTAATCTATTAACATGCTGTAATGTCCCCTTCTCATCAGTGATCAGCATTGGCATTCTTCAGTCTATTCCGGAACCCGTAGACTGGAATGAGGTGGAAATTAGGGTTTCATGGGCTTGGCTTTTGTAGCATTTCATTTTATTTACTATTTTTAGTAAATGATGGTTGTGGCAGTATGCAGTTGGTTGTCTTCAGTCTTCTCTTCAGTGAGCATATTATTGGTTGTTTCAATATCTTCCTCTCAAGCCTTAATTGTTGAAATTTACTAAGTATTGGCATAAGTGTTATATTTTTCAATTGACCCCCTTGGCCTAAGGATACAACTTGCAAGTTGTTTTAAAAAGGGGACTTGAAGGGTACGCCTTGTCATAAGGTGATATTAATATTTTATATTTTTGAATTTATGCTTGGAGGAAAGTGGACGCCACTTTATGAGTAATATATTTTTATGAAGTTTGAAAATAAGGAGAATTCAAATGGTTGTCTTTTGGCGTGCCAATTGAGGAAGTTGAAGAGTTTCTCTTTTCTTATAAAATGAAGACATGACTCCAGCATTGGTTATCCATCAATTACCTTATTGTTATGCTGTCAAAATGACTATGGACATTTTGCTATTGCTTCGAGGATGCTACCTCCTAGCCCATTCCCAATTTCGTGTTTGAAATACAACACCTAGTTGGAACATTGCTGCTTCTCACATCAGACTAGCAGATTGAGCAATAAAGATTGAGAAATTTGGTGAATTCTACAGTTTTGAAGTTCCTGGTTTTGCTACAGCTGAAGCTGTTTTCTGTTCGTATCTTGCTGAGTGATTTTTATTTGGTTCTGGGTGTTTGAGCAATCTAATTGTTGACTGGAGGCGCCAACTTCCACCAAAAATCAGATTTTATTTTGAAGTTGTTGATTTTATATTGCAAAGTCGATTTTCTCAAGGGGCCGTACCATTTAGAGCTGCATTGGGATTCGTGCCAAATAAATTAAGGACTTTGGTTGCTGTTTCTGGATTCTAACTTGGGCGCCAGACTTGTATGGTGCATTTGCAACTCGTTTCACGTCATTCGGAGAAGAATTGAGTGAGTTATGAAGATTTCATTGATTCTCATAGTTGCAGATTGATATTTCCAGTTTCACAGTTTTGTATCAGTTTGTAGTAGTTCTGATTTCTGATTTATTATCTGCTGTTAGAAAGTTCTACAAACATTGAAAAACATCTATCCATCTTGTGTTTGAAGATCATTGTAATTTCTAAGTAATTTTGCAGCTTATTATTCATTTGTACAAACTGCAAACAGTAGTACTGTTCCAGTTTTTAATTGCTGCAATTTCTTTCTGTATCTTCTTACATAAGTCCCCTGGATGGTTTACCGCCAGTGTGGTTAATTTTATTGTAATAACTTATACCCACTCATAGTGGTGAATCCCCACAGTTCTGTGGATGCCCGCCGCAGCGGATGAATTGCTTTCATTTGTAATCTTTTCCCCCCACTGTTTGGTGGTAGTGTGGAATTGTTTCTCATGGCTGGTTATCCGCCTAATAGTTCTTAATTTCAATTTCTAGACTCCGTCATATGTTAGCACCTCGCCCTCAGTGGGATCTTGAGTGCACATTCTTGACGTTGAGTAGTTCTTCTATTCCAATTCAGTTTCTTCAGTTCAAGTTCAGTATCTTTCATTCCAGTTCAGATTTTGATTTGAGGCTAACGCTAATCCAATCATCTATTGCTGGTTATTTTGTGTTATTCCTTCGAAAAATTTGGTTAGCATATTTCACATGCTCATCCACCCATGCTCTAGTGAATGTCATGACCGGGATAGACAGAGTGTCTAGATCCACAATCTCTGGTTCGGCCCAATCTATTGGTGGCATCGGAGCGTTCTTCACAGCTTCATAATCCGGATGGGTGACCCTAGTATCCTCCTCCAGTTGATCCGGCACCTTAATCACCTCACACTCTCTGATTAGCTTCAGGGGCAGCCTTGAAAACATCCTTCTCCTGATTTCATCCTCGCTTTCAGCATTTGCCCAAAAGTCTTCCAGGTGAGCCTTGTGTTTGTATTCTTCTCCTTGAACCGTTCCGATCATTCCCTTAGGATCAAAATTTTGTCGGCTCGTGTGAAGAGTCATCTTGTAGAATTTCAGCTCATCCTCGGCCTCTTTGGCTGCTTGTAAGGTAGGGCATTCCTCGAGTGAATTTCCCAACACAATGGGAAAATGCAGACCTCCCTTCTTCTTTCGCCTTATAATTTTGTCGTAGGCCACCAATTGCCTAGACAACTCGAGTAGGATCATTCTGTTAGTGGGGTTCCTAGGTAGTTTGTACACATATGAATCGTACCCCGGCAGCCTCAAATAGGTAAATTTTGGGAATTGGATGAACCAACACCCATATTCTTCGATCAGCGCCTGAGCCTCCTCGGATAAACCTCTGCTGTAGCCTTTGCTAAAGGGTTCTCGTGATGTACATAGTAAAAGCATCATTCACTCTTTGAAATTCACCAATGTGAGTAAGATGCAACTGTCTGCACGACTGGTGGATCTTGAACTGATTGTAGCCGCAGCCAATTGGCTCCTGGTACGCCAATCCTCTATACTTGGTCATTCAAGCCAACATGTAAATGACATATGAGCTCATATAAAATGTTTTTGTTCTTCTGAGGCTCCGGAACTGCTCATCGATGTTATCACTTATCATCTTTGCCCAGTTCACTTGCTCGTTCCCCTCGAGCACTGCACTGATGTAAAAGAACATCCATGGCTCGAATATGAATGACTGTGGGCTGCCATTGACCCTGCTGAGCAACATAATGATGTCGCAGTACTCTTGCTTTAGCTCCTCTGAGATTATTTGTTTCGGTAGCCTGGCAGCAGGTGGCTTTGGCTTGCGCATCCATGAGGTGTTTATTCTTTTCATGCACTTCTCAAAGGTGGTGGCGTACATCTTATCTGCCTTGGCCTTGGACTTATACAACATATTGTCTGTGGCGAGGATTCCAAATGCCTCGCCAATTGCATCCGGAGCGAAATTAGCCATAATCATACCGTCAGGAGAGGTGATAGTTCGATCCTCAGAATTGTAGAAGTTGGCACACTCAAGGATTAACTCAGGACAACGGACTGCTGGTTGGAAGCCTGCTGCATTGTACAACCCGCTCTTCACAATATTACTCGATGCATCTGTTGGAAGGTTGCCACCTTGCCCGTACATTCGGCGTATGAACGTCTCGAGGTTGAAGGACCCGAGGTTGGTGTCCGTCAAATTGCCATACTTTGAGATGATCTTTGACTCTGGGATGAAGGACTTCTTTAGGCCCTTGATAATCGCCTGCCTGGAGGCGTTCTCTTTGACAGCTTCGTTGTTTGCAGCCTTAGTTCCAGCCTTGCTAGTTCCAGCAGCGTCAGCCATCTGCAAAACAAAAAGTGAACATTAGTCCATCAACTTTTTAAAACAACAATCACGTGAGGCGGCTGGCGGTTGGAGTTGGCTGCAAAAATAAATACAAGTTAGTAGCGTTACCAGCCAACTTCGACTTTTCAAGAATTAAACTTCAACCCTCAACAACTCGCAGCCAAAAGAAATATTCATCTTCTCGCAAGAAATTAACTCTATCAATTTCAACTTCGAAAAATCGTGTTAAGTTTCAGCAATATTTAAAATCAGCAATTTCGAATTTAAAATCAGCAAGCCTTCGAATTAAATTACCAAGTTTGAAATCAGCTCTTCGACAGTTATACCTCAGCAACTTCGAAGAGTTTAAATAAGTCCGAGAGTTTTTAAACGAACAAGCTTAAATCAGCAACTTCAACAAATTAAAATCAACTTTTCGAAAGTTATAAATCAGCAATTTCGAAAAGCAATCGAAAATCAGCACTTCGAAAATTATAAAACAGCAACTTCGAAGGCTTCACGATTTAAATCCAATTTGATTCTAACACTCGGCAATTTCAGGAAATTTAAAGCTCAAACAACTTTGAATTCAAACAATTTCAACTTTCAGCATAAATAAATGATTTCAGCATTTCAACTCTTAACTTCAAAAGCATTTCGACTTTCAGCAAAATAAAAAGTTTCAGCAACTTCGAATACATACCTCAACAACGTGAAGAAATAAAAATGCTAAACCCTTTTACTTCGAAGCACTTCGCAACTTGCAACTCCGAATCTCAGCAACTTCAAGAAATCAACTTTCAGCAACTTCAGTACCTCAATCTTTCAGCAACTCTCAAATGAAATCTCACAACTCAACTTGCCAGCATAAATTTCAACTTCGAATCTTGTGAGACGAGAATGAAAATCCTCAGAGTTTTATAGCAAAAGGCTGGCGCTAATTTTAGCAGATGCCTTTTATTCCCTTCATCATGACTGACGCGTTTGCTAAATTTAAAAGGGAATATTCCAGTCGTCAGGCAGTTGTTATGACAATTTGCTATTCGGGGAGATTCTTTCCTCGATTTAAAATTTAAAATTCCCTCCCGACTGCCAGTTACCTCCAGTAATTTCGAGAAAATCATTTTTACATCGATTTGAAGTTATCTCAACTGCATTTTAAAATGGCACTTTTAATTTATTAAAATTTTAATTTAATGGCCAGTTTAATTTATTTCTTCAACGCATTTTTAAAAATTCGATATCGATTGTCAAAACTGGCTAGGCATAATTTTATTTTCCGTCCGTAATTAACTTCCAAAACAAATTCCCCTTGTTAAAATCATCCGAATCTTAAAATTTCATGGGTCAAAATCCAAGGGGGAATTTTAATTTTAAACTTAGGAAAATAATTAAATTAATTTCTCCATTTTGCTAAGAGAAATTTTAATTTCTTCCAAATGCCATAGAGAATTCTCCTTTAATCATGCTGAGAAAATTTTAAACGCCTTTGAATTTTAAGAAAATCACCAGTGATTTTAAAAGGGGGAGATATTTAATTTTTTTTTAGGCATTATTTTTCTTTATTCATATCTCCCTTAATCAAAGCGCTTATTATAATTTTATTTCCAACGCCCCTTTAATTTATCTCTTTAATTTCTTTTTATAAATGCCTTAGGCAAATTTTAAATTTCCTTTTGATTTTTCAAGGGCGCAATTTGAAGGGGAGACTTTTAACCTGGGGCGCATTCAGCATAGCCTACTTTCAATTCCAATTCCCACGCATTTTCCAGATTTCGTTCTTTTCATGGGCGCGTATTCATGGTCTAGCTTCAAATTTTAATCTCCACGCCTTGATATATTTTCCAAGTCCCTCTTCCTCTTAAGGCGCACACAAGACCAACAACCTTCAAGGCACATTTACAAGGGTCTCCATCCAATTTCATGAGGGGGCGCATTTGAATAGGTGGGCTTTCATTTTAAATTACTTAGGCGAATTTTGTTCAATCACCAGTAGCGCATTTGGTCCTTCTTACTTCAACTTCGTCATAGGCGTATTCAGAGTGTTGAGTTTTAATTTGCACGACTTAGATCATGACTTTGGGCGTTAATCATAAGTTCTCCTTCAAATGAGGGCGCATATCAATGTATGAACTTCCGGTCTGACTTGCAAATACCCCACAGGCAGCCATAGGCGCATATGCCATGCCCAGCTTTGTGTTTAGAGAGAGGCGCATTTGGGAGTGCCAACTTCCAGTTCAATCATTCATCTTCAAGGGCGCATATGAGTAGCGAAGCTTTCACTTTTCAAACGCCTTAATAGATTTTCTTGTTCTTTGGGGCGCATTTAGCACATAGTGCTTTTAACTTCAAGAGGGGGCGTATTTCACTACATCAACTTTCAATTTCAAGAGGGGGCGCATTTTGCATGTTTAACTTTAATTCTGACACTTAGACAAAATCTCATCACTTTACTCCTCTTGTCTCCAGGGCGCATACAAGAGGTCAAGCATCCACCCTGGGGCGCATTTCATACTAGCACCTTCCAATTTGTTTGCCTTAGTCAACATTTTACAGTTTCCCAGGCTTGGGCCCAAATCACCCATCTAGCTTTCATTTTAACACCCCAGGCGCATATCACCCATCCTGCTTTCATTTTTGGCACTTAGGCGCATTTTACCCACCAAGGTTTCATTTTTGGCACTTAGGCGCATTTGGCATATGGAGGTTTCAATTTTTGTCATGGGCGCACTTGCTAGGGTCTTTGTCTAATTTAAATGCCTTAGTGAAATTTTCATGTTTTTAAAGAGGGGCGCATTTGGACCCATGAACTTCAAGTTTTCCAGACTTAGTCATTTTTCCACCTTTGTTCAGTCTTGAAAGCGAGTTTCACTACCAGACTTGAAATTTTATCCATTTTAACAAATTTTACGCCCTCTGCCAGATTTAAGTTGATTTTCCTTGGTCAACCCTAACTCGCCCTGACTTTCTATTTTTAGAAAGTTCTTTGAATTTTGTGCCGTTGACTGAATTCTGACCTTGAAAAGCCCGATGTCTGCCTTGCTCTGAATTTCAACTGATTTGTGCCGTCAGTGCCTGATTCCTGTTTGCGCCTGCTATTTTTAGCAACCTGCTAAAAATAGAAATTTCTCCGAAAGTCTTCAAATTTCACGTGTCGAATGCCCGAAACATGGTGATCGTCACTGGAAGCTATTTCTGCGTGAATGTCGGGTCCCGCCCTTGATTTTAGGAAACCCTAACTGACCTGCTAAAAATAGCGACTGTCTGATTCTTCATTCTCTGTAACTCTGTTTGCCTTGAAATTCGCACCACGGATTACTTATCAACTGTTTGACCTGTTTACACTGAGACTCCACGCCGACATGCCATTTATAGCTGCTTCTGAAGTGACTTACTATTTATAGTAAGTGCCCGTTTTTGAGGCTTCCTTTGCTCCGTTTGCTTTGAAATTTGGACAGTGTACCCTTTGTTGGTGAACTTGCATGTATGCGTCGCGCCGAGATCAACTTTCTATTTATAGCCTGCGTCTGGAACATTTTACTAAAAATAGCAGGTTCTCTGATTACCTTCAAATTTTGCCAGCAGCTTCTCGGAAGGATGTCAATCATGATGGATACCTCAGTTTTGAACGTTTTGACCTCTGACTCCTCATTTTTAGCTCTGAAGCTCGAAACCCTAATTTTGTGCATGTTGCTCAGGTGAGCTCCGTTTGACCTCGTTTCAGTTGTATGATGATCAGCTTGCATTTCTGAGGTGTTGAGTAGCTGCCCAAGTGACACCTGCTAAAAATAGAAAGCGGCCGGAAAAGTGACCGACCGGCTGCCAGACGATCTTGCATGTCATACTGCCCGAAAAATCTTGAAAAACCCAGAAAAACCTAGAAAAATCTCCAACATGCAAGCACTGGCTAAAAATAGTAAGTTCCTGAAAAGTGGTCAGCTCCATTTGCATGTTACATCGTTGCGAAGCCCTTGGAAAACCCAGAAAGAAAATGCCGACATGCGCTGAAAATGTCCGCATGCAAACCCTAATATTGGCCTCCGAAGGCCGAATGCTGAAAGTCATCATCATACTTTGCATGTCACATCGCCGCGAAGGTCTCGAAAAACCCAGAAAGAATCTCCGGACATGCATCAGAAAATGTAACATCTGGACCTTGAAATCTGCTCTGGAAGTTGTACTGCTAAAAATAGCAGGCTGTCCATTCTTGCTCAAAATTTGTCAAAAGTGAACTTGAAGTGCTCGGAATGCAATGAAGTTGTCCAAATGTGAAAATCTTAAGAAAATCAACCCTAAACTGACACTTACTAAAAATAGAAAGTTGGCAGAACTTAGTGAAAATTTAGGAGCTGCTTGCTGAAAACATGGTAATAGCAATGTTAGGCTCAAAAGCTGACAAACCAACTCAATTTGACCTTAACATGACCTAAAAGATGTGAAACCCTAATTTCAGTACTTGGCCAAATCTTTTGCTCAAGCATGCTGATGGGAACGTTCCCCGGAAAGCAGAAAGCAGAAAAGAAGCAGAACGAGAGAGAAAGACAAAAACCAAAATCAAAAGACCAGAACGGAGCAAAAATTTATGGGTCCCCATTTTGAATGGGGCGATGTGTGAAAAGGTCACAACACTGAGCAAGCCCTAGATTGTGAAAGCAAGGAGATTTTAGGGTTCCCTACTCCTCTGCTTGTCTATAAATAAGAGCCTTTGCTCATTAGTTTCTTTTAACCGTGCTAGTGAGAACAAAACGCTAAGCCTATTGTGCCTTCTATTTGTTACTCAAGTATTGTTCAATTGTGTTGTGATAAGCAAATTGTTGAGCCTCTTTAGCCAACAAGGAGTTAGTGTGATTGCTGTTTCTAGTGTGTAAGAGCAAGATTGCAAGCCTCTTTAGCTGCAATTTCTTGTTCCAGGCATGTTAGAAAGGAGTTTTGTTCCAAAGATTTGAGTAATAAAATCATGAGCCTCCTTTGCCTTGGTCCAAAATCTCAGATTTCCGTTATTTATGTTCTACTTTTATGATCTTGATTTCAACTTACAATGAAGTGTGTAGGTGTTTGTTTAGAGAGAGGTTATTGAAGTATTTTGTCAGAAAATCTACCTTGTCCATTTCTAGTTTCTCTTGCTCTGCTATTACTTGAGAAGTTAGAAACATCTCTAGTTTAAGTTAGTCGTAGTTGAAGTTCTTAAAATCAGAAAATCTCAGCTGCGGCGTTTGTGTTTAATAAACCTTGTGCTCTAAGCTGATCAAAAAAATAGGCAACTTAGTTTTAGTTTACTTTCTTTCAACACCATCAGCAAGAGGGAGCTTCCCCTCCTAATTTGAAGAGCAGTTTATCTGTGCATAGCTGTCCATTTCAAATACGCATTACCAGAGGTGCGAATTTAAACGCCAATAGTGTGAGACTGTAATGTCCCCAATTTTATAAGTCAACATTGCAAGTAAATAATGAATTTAATGTTGTCGGAAAAGGCTAAATTAAGGAAGGCAAATTAAATTAATTATTTAAATGGAGCAAGATTAACTTAAGATTAGAAAAGTTGAATAAATTAAATAAAGTTACTTTTGATTTTCAAAATAGGGAATAAATTAAAGATGAAAGGGAAGTCAAGAAGCCACGAGAAGTTACAATGTGGAAAGAATAAAAAGAATTGAGGAGCTCATTGCTAATAGGTTGGATTTTGATTTTGGAAACAAATTTTTGGTGGGTTGAACGAAGTTCACCACAGGACTTTGTGGAGATGGAAACCTCCATAAAGGATAACACCTTCGATGTTGAAAGACGTTTCTTGGGTGTTGATAGCTGATAGTCACATCCCGTGGCTGTGTTGGTGCATTCACAGTGCAGTTTTAATAGAAGTTGATAATCTGATTATCATGTTTATAATTTAGTCTTTTGAAGGAAGGACATCTAGTTTTAGTTTGTCCAAGTAATTGTGGGATTCTGGAAAATTACATTTGTCTCATTACAACGCCGTGGCATATAAGCAGACACATAAGAATTATTCGACGCCTATAGCTCAGCGGTTGCATAAGAATTCCCTTTACTGTATTCCTTACTTCAATCTTCTAATATTCTGAAAACCGTCCTAGACTTTAGTTAATTCGTTTCCATTAAAGAGAGCTGTGAAAAAAATGAAGGCATCATATATTTTAAAGGAGCCATCTATTTGAATGCAAGTTTGGAATTAAAATAAATGTTGAATCAAGCATAGGAAGCCGATAAATAAAATAAATTAAATGGCAAAAAGCAAAGAAATCGTGGAGCAGTCTAAAAGAGACGGGAATTTGAAAAGTCGTTCTAGAGAGAAACTGAATGATCTAAATTAAAGGAGTCGAGACTATGAATTGTTGGCTATATGAAGGAATGTTATTGAATGAAATTCATATTGTAGATTTATTAATTTTCAAGGTTTCATCAATTAAATGATCGATTCCTTTGTAGCTTTGAACAACCAATTAATTGGAGTCGGATTGATGTTGGCGTAAACAACTAACACCTCTGGAGTGCAAGTTGGTACTGGCAACTATGCACACTACGCAATGAGTGCTCTTCAAATTAGGAGGGGAAGCTCCCTCGTTGTGCTTGACAAAAGTGCTTGAAGAGGAAAATAAACTAAACTATATCTTGTCTTTTTGTCTCAGCTGTAGAGGTACAAGGCTTTCACGAAAACTCTATACGTTGCAGCTAAGTATTTTTTGGTTTCGCTTAACTGCAACTCACAAAACTAAGTAACTTAAACTATCTAATCCCCTCAAGAATTTAGAGCATGAGGAAATGGGGCGGGAATGATTATCTAACGATAAGCCGGGTACAGACTCACAATGTGAAGGCAAGGTGGCAGAACTATCTGCTTGTCTGAATAGGCTTATTGGAAACAACAATACACGATAAACTAAGTATAGATTCTCAAGTTGAAGGCAAAGTAGCACAACTATCAGCTCAATCTGAATAAGTTTATTATTCACACACATCACACGATAACCAAGAACAAATTCTCAACTTGAAGGCAAGGTGGCACATCTATCGGCTCAATCTGAACGAGTTTATTGAACACAAAACATTAAGGATAGCCAACTAGGATAATAAATTGCATAGGCGAGACACGCATACAATCTACGATCAACTAGCCACTATATCTAAGTAAAGCAAGAATTCACCATCATAATTGCATGAAACCCAAGTGGCATAACAATTCATCAGAATATTAAATACTCATGAATAGATACAGAACGAGCAATATTGAAGGCAAGGTAGGCACAGCATATATTCCTCTCTCATGCAAAAGTTATGTACAAATGAGCAAAAACTCTTATTTATAGACATCAAAAGGTGTAGGGAACCCTAAAATAACCTTGAGTCAACTACAGTCTTGCAATGCATGCAAGATTTATTGCTAAACCCTAATAAAGTAAACTATATAGTTAACTGGAAAGCTACCGTCAGTTAATCGAAACATCTAATCTAAAAATGGACAATGTGAAAGCATGTACGTCCTTATTGAAAGCAAGTTAACTGGAACACTACCATCAGTTAACGTAAACCCTAAATACAATTCCAAGTAAATAAAGCTAATCTCATAATAGATATGCATAAGATGAGACAGCGAGTTAACTTGAAAAGATAACACCAAGTTTAACTCCTGTGTGTAATGTCTATTATGAGAGGTGGAAACTGTAGTCTACTGGTCGTGATCTCGAGCAACCAATCCCTCAACGAGATTGTTAACTGCATCATTGTTTGGAGCTTTGATACTCTGTCGAAGAATGCTATGCCTGCATAGCATGTTCTCACCAACTGTGATCTGGGACTGAAGTTCACCTTTGCTCCTTGTTGCTTCATCGAACAACGCTGACATGACTGTAAGCTGATTAATCTTACAGCCAACGGTCTCCCCACTGAAAATAGTATGAATGAGTGCTTGGAGCTTTGACTGAACATTAGTAAGCTCAACATACACACCACCCTCAATCTGATACCGACACGGTAAGCGAGAAACTAAGGTTCTCACAACTGGAGTGCACTAGTAACGTGCTCTCTACTCTCAGCCAACTCTGATGCCATAGTCTCTTGTATCTTTGCCTTGAAAACCAACTGCGTTTTCCAAGAGTAGATAGCTTCTTTATCCTCTGCATCTGTGACTAATTCATATGCCATACTCAGGTCAACAATCATAATCTCATCTCGGGGTCTATTAATTGCCATGTCTCGCTCCTCATCCTAGAGATGTAGACGGAGCTCTCGTGGATTGTACCACAACTGATATAGCTTTGTAAGCATAGAACGACCTCTAGCAACGAACTCCTCCTCCCATTCCTCCAAACGCTTGCCATATGCAACCAAATGATTAAGTTGGCCCTGTTCTGCTGGAAGCTCAAGCATCGGCGGGAGTGTGGCGGTAGCATCTGACCTGTGTACAAGGCTAGAAATGCACTAACGAAGCTGTCTGATTTCAGCCTTGAGGGCTGCCTTATCTTCATTGTCGTTCAACATTCTATCCCTGGCACTGTATGTAGGAACCTGTAGGAGATCAACCTAAGTCTGGCATGTGCTACGACCAAGGTTCACTGTGATAACCTCGAAGTCCTGAGATTCGAACTCATCCAAGCTCTTCCCCTGTGGAGGTATAGCAGTCTCAATGATGATCTCCATGTCAGTATTCCTCTCCACGTGGACCATGTTCTTGATCCTCTTGTCTGGCGCATCCTGGTAAACCTGATCGAAATCTGAATGATTAAGGACATAGGATGGCTGCCTCCATTTCCTTCCCAGTTGCGCTTCAATCCAAGACTGGTCTCAGCTAATGCTACTGGAAGGATCTGTACTAGCAATAAGAGGTTGTGACGAGAGTGAATATGTAGAAGAACTATTGCGAGATGGGGAGTCTAAATCCAATTCGATATGAATTGGGACTGGTGACTACTACAGAACTAGTATAGGGACTTGAGGCTGAACCTCAGGCATTGGCGGACTCTGAACTGGCCTCTGAACTGGCTCTATGATAGGCTGTTTGATAGGGTCCATGTGTGTATCAGTGGCAAGCGCCTTGCCTTTTGAATTGTTTGCCGCTTGACCTTTCTTGGGAGGGTTACTCCTCTTCTTCTGTTTAGGTTTTGACGAGGAAGGTAGCAAAGGATCCACCACTGGCGGCTCTGCTCTAGGCACACTTACCCTCTTGGTCTTCTTGCTGTCGAGGTAAAGTATACTGTTCTGAATAACTCTACTTGACCTCTCCTTTACTGTTGCGTACTCCTTGGCGTACCAATCAACTGCTGGCAGTGGCTGTGTGTCAACTTGCTCTCTGAAAAACTGAGGAAGAACTTCTCCCTCATCATTTGATAAACCTCCCACATCTTCTGACAAGAATACAAAAATCTGTGAGAGAGAGAAGCGGCCGTAGCTACGTCTGCGAACCTCGAACTCATCCACGCAATTTGCCCAATAGTCTTCTATGGAAGGCTTATGATATGCACGACCATCGAGGTGAGCTGTGTAATGACCCCAAGGATCATAGGTATGTACCTCAGCAAGATACTTGAGATGATACCTTTCGAGCTCTTGTCCTGCAGCTTTGGCATCAACTGTCGTCTTGCACCAATATATTCCAAATTGAAAAGGAAAATTGGCAGTTGGTCTATGCTTGCGACGCAAATGACGATGAACATCATGCAACTGCCTCAGGAACTCCATAAAAATTGTCCTATCCGAAGGATAGCGTGGAAGCATAGCTAGATTTCCTGTAAATCCATATACTTGGATATAAGTGTATGTCGGAAACTAAATAAACCAATCCGTCCAACCATCTATTGCTGCTCTAGCAACTGCCGAGATAAGAACATGCAACTTCCGGTCCAAATTTCTCACTGTATAAGTCAGGAAAGCCTCATGAACATGCTTGAAGTGACGTTCAGCCTTAGTGAACTCAAGTTGATCATAATAGTGATAAACTTTCTGAACACTGAGAATGCCCACGGTGTTTAATCCTCAGTACTGACCCTGATAAGCAATGAAGTACACGAGATAAGAACACATGTGAAACTCATGGGCAACTAGGAAACCGGTGACCTGCTTGTGGATAATATCGCTGATTAAGGATGCCCAATCATAATGCTCCTGCCCAGATATGATGCGACCAATTATGTAATACATCCAAGGCTGGAAAACATTTGCATTTGAATGACCTGAGACACGATTCAAGAGTGTAATTAGAATCAAGTACTCATCCTTATACTCACCACGACCCACATTGTTTGGCAATTTGTTCTTTGCTTGCTTTAACCATCTTTATTGCATTTGAATGACCTGAGACACGATTCAAGAGTGTAATTAGAATCAAGTACTCATCCTTATACTCACCACGACCCACATTGTTTGGCAATTTGTTCTTTGCTTGCTTTAACCATCTTTCTGCCATTTTACTTTGGTACTTGTCCACATCAGCATTGAATGCATGCTCACACTGCTCCATAGAAATAACCAGACTGTTCAGGTGTTGAGGAATACCAAAACTTCTTTCAATGTCCAAAGGCTTGATACTGCAAATAACTCGTCCGTCTACTGATACTATCTCACGAGTAGCAAAGTTGTAATGCTTAATACAAGACATCATGAACTCAATACAATGAACGAAGATAGGTATGGAAGCGGCCTCTAATAACCCGGACTGTTGAATGTTCTGAATAATCGAATCTCTAATTATGACTGGATCTAGGATTGCCTCTGGCAACACCTTGTGAAGATTTGTCTCAACTGTCCCGATGAAATCGTGAGTAAGGACTGATTTGGTCCTGTATTTGAGCTAAGTGTACTGCATTTTGAAAAACTTGCCTGTTGACTGTGAACTCGACTATGTTCTGACAAAAATTCTGGAAAGCTAAAAATAGCCTGCTGAGGCTAAAATAGCTTATTGAAGAGTTATTTTCGGCGAAAAATCTGAGATATGGGTTTTGTCTAGAAAAAAGATTCTAAGACAACCCAGAACGTCAGAAATGCGAAAATCTAACTTCTACTCGACCATGCAAAGAATTTTCAGTTGAGAAAATTAGAAACTCGAGAACTGATGCTCTGGAGTTAAAAATTCCTAAAAATTCAAGCACATGAATTTAATTCGAGGAAGCTATATAGAAACGATCCAGATGATAAAACTTGTGAAAATTTGCCAACTTCAGGAACATGCGAATTGAAATTTTAGAGAAATTTGAGAATCAAAGAGGAGAAAGATGTTTTTTCTATGTTCTTATGTGAAAATCGCCCCCTGTTCTTCAAATTTGCTTTGATTGTGAGCTTGAACCTGCAAAAAGAATTTTTTGATGCTATTGCCACTGAACACTGATGATAAATTCACCCAACCTATGAGAATTCACCTCTGCTCTGAAGAAATTCGAATTTTGTTTAAGCTGAATGAATGTTTAATGATGGCGCCATTAATAAATAGAGAAAATTCGCACCATAATGCTGACTGCAAGATTTAGAAAACCTCGACTGAAATAGAAAGCTTCTGATTCAACCCCTTCAGTTTGAACTGAGACTGACTTGAAGTCCGAAATAAAAATAATAATATTTTCAATTTGTTGTACCCAAAACCAAAATTTTTGCTTCACTAAGGCATTTTGCTTAATTGAGTCATATTCTTGTTTGAGTGTTGTCAAATGGTCGTTTTTGGGGTTTTCAAATATGGAGTTGGTGTCAGTACTATGTCAGTCTGTTGCTGAAGAGATTTAAGAAAAATGAAAATCTGAACGAAAAACATCAAAATTTTCTAACTCTGGAGAGGGAGCACATTCTCAAATAGGCGCCCTATCTTTTAGGGGCCCAGATCCTGTTTTTAGGGTTTGTCACCTCCAGCAGACTTCTGTCCAGCATCACGTCAGCTTCGCAGTGAGCTATCAAGTTTGTCAAACGAACCTGTTTCGAGTGAGTTACGGAAGATACAGTGCAAATCGAGGCGAAAGCGAGAATTGGCTAACACTGGAGAAAAGCGCAGCTTTTCAGAAAGGCGCCCATCTTTTTAAGGTGTTAGATGTAGGTTTTTGGCTAAATGCCATCCAAGACGTTTATCTCACATTTGTTCAAGCTTCGCGACGCATCCGTCAGTGGGTGAATCTGAGTTGCTGAAGCGTCTGAACTGAAGGTCAAACGTGGGGTTAAATCTTAGTCAAAATATCAAAAGAAAAGCAAAAGAGCACATTTTGAGAAAGGCGCCCCAAGCTTTTCGTGCCTTTTAATGCTTTTCCATGATTTCTCGCATGCCTAGTGTGTCCGCGGTTACGCTCAAATTTTCCGCTGCCCTCGCTCGCCGATCGTGTTGTCTCTGCTACCGCAGCGGGAGGTTTTATTATTTTGTCGCTTCGTAAATGGCCAAGTCCGAATGAAAAGAGCAACTTTTGAAAGGGGCTTTGTTTTTCACCGATGACGCTGCGGGAAATGTGCCTTTGCAAATTGCCGTAGCGTAACGAAGCTTAGTTAAAACCCAGTTGAACTCCGGAGTCTCCACCCGGAAGTTGATAAAACGTGGTTATGAAGGATTTTTGTTTTTCCCTTCAGATGCGGTCAAAATTTGACTAAGTTCGGAGAAAAAAGCGCAATTTTGAAAAGGCGCTTTGCCTTTTGAGCCTTCAGATGTCGGGCTTTATGACGTGCAGTCTCAAGATATCATTTGATCAGTTTTTGCTCAGCTTTGCAATGCATCTGTCAGCCAGCCAATCGGAGAAGTCAGTCAACCAGTGTCAGAGGATGAACAGAGGTCCCGGCAGAGGTTTTAGCTTAAATTTTCATGAAATTTGGCTAAGTCTGGAATTCGCTTGAGAGTTCAAAGTTGGATTTTCGAAAGTGAGTTGAATGGACGCCTTAACTGGAGTTCTGATTGCAGTTAGACTGAACGATTTCTGGGTTGTCATCTTCAGTTCGTTTATTGCCATATGGAGTGATCTTTCAGTTTGCATGTCGAGTTAACTAGTTTGCATGTTCAGTTAACTACCTTGCATGTTGAGATAACTTGATTGCATGTTAACTTAACTGAAGATTATTACTAAATGTCAACTGAAGTATGCATGCATGGCGAATTTAGTCAAAATTGTGAAGATTTTAGTGAAGATGGCGCTTCATCAAATGTCAACTGAAGTTCAAAAGGGACGAATTGAAGCATGAAGCATTATTTTGTGAAGCATGAAGCATATTTAGTGAAGTATGGCGAATTTGAAGTTGATAACTTCACTCATGAAAAGGGTCGCTATATTTAGTTTTTGAAAAGTGAAGCATGAATTGGTGAAGATGGCGCACTTTTCAAGGGAATGGCAACTTTAGTTTGAAAAGGGTTGCTATATTTAGATTATATTTGATTAAAGCATGAAGTTGGCGCATTCTTGAAGGCCAAACTGAACTTCCAAAAGGGTCACTATTTTTAGCATAATTATTGCATGAATATGGCGAATTCCTTATCTCATTCTTATTGTTAACTAAAGTTATCAAAAGGGCACGCCTTAGGTCAATTTGATGAATCCAAAGCAAGGTTGAAGATGGCGAACTTGATAAAGATTGCTAACTGAAAGCTAAAGTCGCATGATTGAGTTGAACTGAAGATTTGAAAGGCAAACCCTAATGCGTCCACTTATTGAGCTTGTTCGAGTTTCAGTTAACTATAATAAGGACCAATGAGAAGCCAAGCGCCATTTTTAATGCATGTTTTATTTAGTACGAATTTTCTTTGATGAAATTCTATATATTTCAAAGATGGCGTCCATTATTGCATCATCTTTTGCTCTGAAGCTTGTATTCTTTTGAGCGACCAGCAAGCTTAAGGTGATTCAGGTGTCCGTTTTCAGCGTTCTTCGAAGCTACGAGTTCAAATTGTTCAGAGGAAGTCGATTCTAGACTTTATTTCCACTTTGCATGCAGGTTTTATAAAGATTCAAAGAAGAGATTTGCAGATTTTTCAGAAGCAGACAAGCAAAACTTTCTATCTTCTGTCTTATTTCTTCTATTTCTCACCTTAGGTACTTTCTTCGCATGTCAAAGAAATTCAAATACACATTCAGAATCTGATCATCTAGGTTCTCATATTTCAGCGTTTGCAACAAGACCCACTTCTTAGATTTTTTTGAGAAAATCGCCCCGTAGTCTTCATTCTGAAGCTCTGAGCCTTTTTCCGAGAATCTCTTTGCATGTGGGCTTGAATCACATTTTTTCGAGAATCCAGCTATCTGGGTTTGTTCAGAATTCAGTTGTGCACAAAACCCATGTTCCAGAATTTCTTCGAAAATTTCTTCTGTCAGAAGCTATTTTTAGCCTTGTCCAGAGTTTTTTAGAAAGTTCTTCAAGCATATTCGACTTTACAGTCAAAAGTCATCATTTTCAAAATGCAGTTCAATCTCATTGATTACAAGGTGAAATCAGTCCTTACACATAATTTCACCAAGACTTCAGATACGCACCTAAATCATGTTTATCCAGTGGTCAATCTGAGCAGTTTAGAAGGTGTTAGCAGCAATTCGATGAGGAATCTTGAGCGTTCCGGGTTGCTGGCAGCGGCATCCATTCGTGTTTCTATCTTCGATCTTGAGTTCGTACTTGCTTGCATTAAGCATTATGACTCGTCTTCACGACAGATCAGATCGGTTGATGGAAGAGTGGTTTGCAGTCTCAAGCCGAAGGACATAGAAAAATGTTTTGCTATTCCTCCTCGCTCAGATAACTTTACTGTTGATCTTGAAGCTTGCGAGAAGATATGGGATGCTGATCATCAACGTTCACAGAGAAAAGTTGCTCAGAAATGGTTGACAATTCAGAAAACTAACTTGCCTAAGAAGGTTGGTCGTGGTGAATTTAAAGCGGAAGTTGTTGTTTTGATAACCTTACTCAACCGAGTTACCGGTCAATCAGATGCTAATACGTTCCGTCCATGGATGTTTTACCTGATTACCAGAATCCTTGATGGCACAGAGCATTTTGATTGGGCTATGTTGATTAGTGACTGCTTACATCAGCAGATTACTAACTTTCTCAAGTATCACGAGTTTCATATGATATCCTATTTGGTCTACTTGGTTGCATTTCAAGGTAGTTACAAACTTCTAAAAACCAATGGTACTCTCGGTGTTCAGCGTATTCATGAGTATTATCCACAGCTAGAGTTTTCTCAGTCTGAGCAGGACTTCCGAGTAGTGAATGATCACTTTTCCATGAGAACCGTAAGAGATCTTGATGATGAGATGCATATTCGTATTTCAGCTGA
Organism: Sequoia sempervirens; assembly: GCA_007258455.2. NCBI lineage: Eukaryota > Viridiplantae > Streptophyta > Pinopsida > Cupressales > Cupressaceae > Sequoia > Sequoia sempervirens. Next base: position 23,403 of record VDFB02167162.1, read on the forward strand.
GGCCAAATCAGCAATGGAAACTTGGGCAGATTGGTTCATACAGTTTCCTACTTTCACATACCTTCGAGTTTATGGTTATGTTGGAGAGCCTCTGATGTTGCCAAGATATCCGTCAGACAAGATTGTCTTTATGGAGTTCCTCAGGCAAATGCAGCATGTTCACTTCTTTCTTCGTAGTCGTCATAAGACTACGGCAAATTTTCCATTCTCATTGGGAATTTTCACATGTGATGCGGCGACAGATGCTAGGCGTATGTCTACTGAGATAGAAAGGTTCAAATTCAAGCCTTATACTGAGAGACGTTCCTATGATCCTCTCGGTCATTATGCAAATCGGTTAGAGCGAGGGATTGCACATGCGCCAGCACTTGAAGATTTCTGGGCAAATTGTGAAGATGAATTCGAGGTTCGTCGTCGTCATTATTGTAGACTTACTGTTGGACAGCTCTCTGATTACTTGTCAGAAGATGTTGATGGTTTGTCGGATGATGATGGAGAAGTTCTTCTCAATTCTTACGTTAAGGATCAAGTTGCTAGGCAGCCACTTCGCTCACCTGATTGGTATGCTAAGGAGAATACTTCTATTGAAGAGGTTTCCAGATCAGTTATCAAGACTAGCAAGTTATTCTTGGAGAGCAAACGGACACGGAAGTCAGTTCCTGTAGCAGAGCCGCGGAAGGATTTCTCGTCATTGCCTTCTACTTCTAGAGCAAGACCCAAAGTCAAGGCTATTATAATACCTCCTGAAGGGGTTAGACTCAGTGGAAACACAGGGAAAAGAGCTACCGGTAAAAGGAAGCAGAAACAAATTGAGAATGTTCCTGAGGTTCCAGTAGAGACAGTTATTCAAACTGAGCCTCACGTTTCACTTCCCAGTTCACCTCACGTTCCGCCTATCGACATAGATTCTGAGCCTGAGACACCAATTCAAGCTGGATCGGAGACAACTGAACCACCACAGGTTGATACATCAGGGACAATCTCTCTTCGGATTGACAATATTGTTCAGTCTTGTTGGCTCGAGAAGTCTTTGGCGTGAACCGTCATACAACCTTGATTTGTCCGAGTTTGGTGAGCCTTATCAAAAGAGATCAAACAAGAAGATAAAGAAACAAGTGCACATTGAAAAGACTCCTGAATCAGAGATCGTTATTGAAGTTGCAGTGCCTCCAGAGGGCAAAAGCTTAGACGAAGTCGAAGTGGGTGACTTTACATTTACTAAGGCAAATCTTGGCAGGACTACACGAGAGACAGATGTAACTCTTCTTAAGATTGTTACCAATAATCTTGAAGAGCGTATCACAAAGGATGGAGAAGATAAGGTTTTACTTAAAGCTGAAAATAGTCAACTTCGTCAATACATTTCTGATCTTGTTCATGGGAATCCAAATAGAGCACCTGTTCTTCCTCAGCACACACCTGCAGAACAACGAAAATTGGATCAATTAGTCAGTCATGGTAGACTTTTAGACAATTGGATTGAAAGTTTAGTTGCTGCTGGTAAAACTCTTCTTGCAGATTTGTATCAGTTGAGGAGTGAGGCACATAAACTCCGTCAGGGTATTCAGTCGCTGGATATTGCAGTTGCAGAGAGTTTGGCAAAGGATCGTGTTCTTGTATCTCAGTTATCAGTTGCATGCGATGCTTTGGAGGAGGTTGAAGATCAAGATAAAGTTTTTACTTGGAAAGAGCAGCACCTTCTTAGAACGGAAATATGTGAAAATATTTCTTCCAAGTTGTTTTCGCTCAAGGATGATGTGGTTGGAGTGCTCGCACTTGTCAGCGGTTTCGTTGTTCAGATTCCGTGTCATTATCTTCTTGAAGATGGCACGTATGTCGAGTTGGAAAAAGTTCAAGCAGAGTTCGAGAAGCTGATTTGTGACAGCCTTGAAGGTGAACCTATGGCGCCCAAATTAGAGAATGTTTCAGTGATTGCAGCCAGTTTGAGAAAGGCGACTGAAGAATGTAAAGATGGTGTGCACACAATTACCGAAAGTGGCAGAGAACTAAAGAAACAGACTGTTATTTTTAGCAGTATCAAAGTGCCAGATGACAGAGAGATCGATGAGTTCTTGGTCGAGGTGTTAGACCGAGTTGACATGGAGTGATCTGCCAGTCGGAACGTGCAGTTAATTTCTAGGGTTGAGTCCTGAGTGGCAGTTAACTTGACTTCCAGTCTTGAGTTAACTTGCTGACTTAACACGTGCTTATCTCATTCTTGGAATTATCAACACAGGAGTTAGGGTTAGGGTTTTGTTGACGTGGTTTTTGAGACCGCACCAACACAGAACAAAGTTTCCCAATGGACACTCTATTCTCTCTTGAACAAAGTATTCAGCGTGCTAAGATTGCAAGTAAGATCACGCTTTCAACTCCAAGGTTCTTGAAATGCGAATAGACCCAGTTTGGTTGATGTGTATATGCTGTGTACTCACGAGGGGACTTACGTAGTTGTTCAAAAGGCGTATAGTAACGACCAATATGTGCTTTTTGAAGGGGATTTTGCGCGAATGATTTGGCTTTATAATGCAAATTTCTTAAAACTAACCAAGATTATGCAGAATTGAATGGCTGTAGAGATTTCTAAATTCTGAATTCTAATCTAGATGCAAATGGGTGTTATGCTCAACTTAAATGAACTTCTACAAACATTGTTTAGCCTCCTGTTGGACAACGTCAACAAAGTAAGTGCAATCTTCAAAGGATGAAAATGATGTTCAAATCACGATTCAATAGTGCAACTACCATCACAGCGATGCATAACTACCTATGAACCTTGATCGAAGTTAAGTACAAAAAGTCCAGTTGACCACACAAGACGTGCTTACCATCAGCAAGAACGTTAGTGGTATGGATAAAAGAAATTCACTTATATCAAGCATAAACATCCATGTCTAACTACAAGCATGAAATTAAGTTCCTAATTGAAGTCAAAGGAATAAGAAACCTCACGAATTATTCCAAACAAAGTTGAAATTCACCATCAATGAAATGCTTTATTAAGAATAGCCTTTTGTGACAATCTCTTACAAAATTCTCAAAGGGAGAATTCCCCTTCTTCAACAATGCAAATGAGAAACTACTCTAACTTAAAAGCTTCTACTCTCTATTCTGCTTCACTAATTGCTCTCTACTCTCTGATTCTATGACTACTAGAGTACAAATGAGGGGGACTCCCCCTTATATAGCTGGCCAGTTTCAACCGACGGCCCAGATCGAATTACAATGGAGGGCTCAGATCGAGCCACCTTAGCACTAGACAAGCTTTGCCCTAAAAACCGCCAGAAGGTGGAGTGGCGTCATAAATGCTCCCAAAAATAGCAGATTCCTCCTTTGACCACCATGAGCAATTAATGCCCACTACCCTTCTAGAAGATTCTCGTCCATGACCCGGATTCCTTTGCTCTTCTCTCGGACCACGTACGCCACGAATCGTGCCAGCACTGAATCGACCTCTTCCTCGGAAATTGATGGAGTAAGATTCAGCTGATACTTCAAGATGGCTACCATTTGCTCGTGCTTCTCACAAGAAGATTTTTCCCAAATCTCCACCAAAATCTTTAGTACTCACCGGGAATGATTGTTGAAAGCGTGGAGATGCTTTCAAATCCAACTGAAAATGTCCTCATCTGCTACGTAAAGAAGAATGAAACACGAAAACTCACCCTTGTGAGTCATACGCATCCTACACTCCCTCATCGTAAAGCCTTCTTAGCACAGCAGTCTGCTCCAAAGTGTTGAAGTGCTCTCCTTGAATATTTCTCACTTAGCTTTTACGATCACCGGAGGACTCCATTCCTTTCTGCGGTGTCGAAAGAGCTTTCTTCACGTGAGATGCTTTGCTGAATGCCGCCGCGGAAATCATATCTATCACCGGCTTGAATTACCCCTTCATTCACCAGAGTTTGCGTGGGAACACGCATCAAAACAGCAAGACGTGGGATAGTTTTGTCTTGAAAGATGTGGGTATCTCCCCAAGCTTGCTCAACATCATCCAAGCGTGAAAGAATACCAGAAACATTTTGAAATGCTGAGGCAAGATCCGCCATAAACTTTTCAGCCCCGGCACGGACACCATTTACCCATTTATCTCCTTCTCGCACAGCCCTCTTCACTTCTTCAAGGCCGCTGATCGGCTCACGTGGCAATTCTGATGGAAGCTCTGCCGCTGGATTACCTTGAGCAACAGGATGTGCGAGATTTTGCACATACTCAACCAACGCCTTGTGCTCTTTCTTCAACCTCTTATACTTTCCTTCCTTCTTCACCAGCCTATCTTTCAATGCTTGAAACGAACTTTCAGCTTCTTCCACCACCTACGCTCCGGAAGGGCGTCCCAACTCAACCGTGGTGATCGTGTACTTCTCCGGCATTGCATCACTCAAGTCATGATCTTCCCTTGGGGCAGCGATATGAAGGCTGCGAGAACCGGCCTCATTTGTTTCCATCCTTGTATATTTTCTTGCCCTCTTCCGCTTTGGCGACTTGCTTGTTCTGTTTAAGAGTTCTTCCATTTCAAGTGCTAGGTCGGCGTCATCATCTTGGTCCCTTCTGATCGCCTGTGAAAGCCAATTTCGTTGAATATCATAAATGATCAGGGGCTGCTCCTCAGTTGCTTCCACTTCCCGAACTTCTTCCCGAGCAGTATTTGGTGGAGGCTCAATTATCTCTACATCTTGATCACTTCCCTCATGAGTCCTAGCATCTTCCTCTCCGAAGGAAAAGTCAAAGTGGGTGTCCATATCTGTTTCTTCCCCTTCATCCCGCTTACTGGCAGCTTCAGGATCATTCACACTCTGAGTATCTACTTCTTTTGGCATAGGCTGGTTGACTTCTCCAACTTCCGGTTCTTCATTTCTCGGAGCTCTCTGACTAGCAAACAATGAAACTTCACGCCTACTGGAAGCATGAGATACCAGCTGAGTGGACGTTGTATCCTCCGACCCCTGTGGCTCTGGCTGAACAGGCTCCCTTCTTTTTGATTCTGGACCTCGTGTGAGTTGCTTCTTCCTTTTTGCTAACACTGGCGGCCTTCTATCTCCCATGAGATCATACGTGAGGGCGACTGACCTTCTCCTTAATCTATTAACACGCTCATCCACCCATGCTCTAGTGAATGTCATGACTGGGATAGACAGAGTGTCTAGATCCGCAATCTCTGGTTCGGCCCAATCCATTGGTGGCATCGGAGCATTCTTTACCGTTTCATAGTCTGGATGGGTGACCCTAGTATCCTCCTCAAATTGATCTGGCACCTTAATCACTTCACACTCCCTGATTAGCTTTAGGGGCAGCCTTGAAAACATCCTTTTCCTGATTTCATCCTCGCTTCCAGCATTTGCCCAAAAGTCTTCCAGGTGAGCCTTGTGTTTGTATTCTTCCCCTTGCACCGTTCCAATCATTCCCTTAGGATCAAAATTTTGTCGGCTCGTATAAAGGGTCAACTTGTAGAATTTTAGCTCATCCTCGGCCTCTTTGGCTGCTTGTAAAGTCGGGCATTCCTCGAGTGAATTTCCCAACACAATGGGAAAGTGCAAGCCTCCCTTCTTTTTTCGCCTTATAATTTTGTCGTAGGCCACCAATTGCCTAGACAACTCGAGTAATATCATTCTATTAGTTGGATACCTTGGCAACTTGTAAACATATGAATCATAACCCGGAAGCCTCAGATAGGTGAACTTCGGGAATTGGACGAACCAACACCCATATTCTTCGATGAGCATCTGAGCTTCCTCGGATATCCTCTGTTGTAGCCTTTGCTGAAGGGTCCTTGTGATGTACATGGTAAAAGCGTCATTCACTCTTTGAAAGTCACCAGTGTGAGTAAGATGTAACTATCTGCATGACTGGTGAATCTTGAACTGATTGTAGCCGCAGCCAATTGGCTCCTGGTACGCCAATCCTCTGTACTTGGTCATTCGAGCCAACATGTAAATGACATATGAGCTCATATAAAATGTTTTTGTTCTTCTGAGGCTCCGAAACTGCTCATCGATGTTATCACTTATCATCTTCGCCCAGTTTACTTGCTCGTTCCCCTCGAGCACTACACTGATGTAGAAGAACATCCATGGCTCGAATATGAATGACTGTGGGCTGCCATTGACTCTGCTGAGAAGCATAATGATGTCGCAATATTCTTGCTTCAGCTCCTCTGAGATTATCTGTTTCGGTAGCCTGGCAGCAGGTGGCTTTGGCTTGCGCATCCATGAGGTGTTTATCCTTTTCATGCACTTCTCGAAGGTGGTGGCGTACATCTTGTCTGCCTTGGCCTTGGACTTATACAACATATTGTCCGTAGCGAGGATTCCAAACGCCTCGCCAATTGCATCGGGAGCGAAATTAGCCATGATCATACCATCCGGAGAGGTGATAGTCCGATCCTCAGAATTGTAGCAGTTGGCGCACTCCATGATCAACTCGGGACAACGGACCGCTGGTTGGAACCCTGCTGCATTGGCCCACAATCAGCTCTTATTGATGTTACATGGCCGCATCTATCCGGAATGTTGCCACGCGTTACATTCTGTGTATGAATGCCTCGAGGTTGAATGGCCCGAGATTGGTGTCTGTCAGCTTTCCATGCTTTGAGATGATCTTTGATTCCGGGATGAAAGACTTCTTTAGACCTTTGATAATCGCCTGCCTGGAGGCGTTCTCTTTGACAGCTTCATTATTGGTAGCCTTAGCTCCAGCCTTGCTAGTTCCAGCAGCGTCAGCCATCTGCAAACAAAAGCGAATATTACTCCAACTTTTTAAAATAGAAAACACGCAAGGCGGCTGGCGGTTGGAGTTGGCTGCAAAAATAAATACAAGTTAGTAGCCTCAGCATCCAACTTCAACTTTCAACAACTTGCAGCCAAAAGAAATATTCAACTCCACGTAAGAAATTAATTCCAACAATTTCAACTTCGGAAAAAGCGTTAAGTCTCAGCAATATTTAAATCAGCAATTTCGAATATTTAAAATCAGCAAGCTTCAAATGATAAATTACCAAGTTCGAAATCAGCTCTTCGACAGTTATACATCAGCAACTTCGAAGAGTTTAAATAAGTCCGAGAGTTTTTAAACGAACAAGCTTAAATCAGCAAGTTTCAACAATTTAAAATCAACTTTTCGAAAGTTATAAATCAGCAACTTCGAAAAGCAATCAAAAATCAACACTTCGAAAATTATACAACAGCAACTTCGAAGGCTTTAACAAATTCAAATCCAATTTGATTCCAACACTCAGCAACTTCAAACAACTTCGAAAAATCAAAGCTCAAGTAATTTCGAATTCACCAGCAATTTCAACTTTCAGCACAAATAAATGATTTCAGCATTTCAACTCTTAACTTCAAAAGCATTTCGACTTTCAGCAAAATAAAAAGTTTCAGCAACTTCGAATACATACCTCAACAACGTGAAGAAATAAAAAAATGCTAAACCCTTTTACTTCGAAGCACTTTGCAACTTGCAACTCCGAATCTCAGCAACTTCAAGAAATCAACTTTCAGCAACTTCAGTCTCTTGCAAAAATCGAACTTAGCACCTCACACCTTTCAGCAACTCTCGAATTAAATCTCACAACTCAACTTGCCAGCATAAATTCCAACTTCGAATCTTGTGAGATGAGAATGAAAATCCTCAGAGTTTTATAGCAAAAGACTGGCGCTAATTTTAGCAGATGCCTTTTATTCCTTCATTATATTTTATTAGTTTGCTAAATTTAAAGAGAATATTATGTGTCCTTCTCAAACCTAATCTTTCGGTAACCTGGCTTGGCCTTTTCTTTAGGAGCAGAAGACTATTCCGAGGAAGAATAAATTAGGGTTTTCTATTTTGAGGAGTCATTGCTTACCAGAGATGATGGATTCAATGGCGGTTCTTACGGGTTTTGAGAGAAACCCATGGTATGTTCATCTCGGCATTCAGAGCATTTTCCAGAATTTACTATTTTTAGTAAATTCTATTTTTGGCAATTCAACAGTCGGGTCCAGCATGGTTGACCTCCTATGTCAGTTTGATCAGTTGGCTTGCTCATTGATGGCTTCGGGGCGCATTTGGAGAGATAAGTTGTAATAATTAATTAAAGTCACGTTTTAATAGTATATTATAACGTTGACCCCCTTGGCCTAGTCTGATGACTTCAAGTTGTTTTAAAAAAGTGGTCTTGAGGGTGGCGCCTTCATAAAGGATTATTTCTTATTTTTCTAAAGTCAAAACCAAGCTCTAAAGTGGACGCCATGATTAAAATATCGAATTTAATTAAAATGGTCAATATTGAATTTGAAAGAAAAGGACGCCATTCCTTAAAGAGGATTAGGGTTTTGACTTGAAGAAGAGATTAGGGTTTCATGAAGTCAGCAGGAAATTATATAAGGAAGACTTGGTTCATCATTTTGGCATCTTTGGACAAATATACTGTTATGCTGCCGGATTGGCTCTGGGACTGCTTCGAGGAATGAAGGCCTCCTAGCTTGGGCATCACTTCGTGTTTACAAGACAACATCTAGTGGTGAATCATTGTACTGTGAGTGCATTTAGTTTGAGCATTGTGTTTAGCTTCTTGCATTGTTAAATCTGTTTTGGGCATTTTAGTGTTTCAGCATTTTAGCATCATTTAATATAGCAGATTGCATGTTTTACTCATATCTTGAAAAATACAAAAATAGTCTTTCTGGGTATCGTCTCATTCTCTTTGTTTGTCAAGAGCAATCATATTCTCCAGTTTATAGATTTTATAGTGCTTGCATTATTTTTAAAAGTGAAATCGCCTTTCTCAGCAAGGCCGTACCTTTTCAACCTTCTTGGGATTCGTGCATTAAACATTCGTTGCATATTGAGTCCGGGTTAAGTTGTTGGGTTGGGCGCCATCATCATATTAGTCTTATGCATCTTAGTTTGGGCAATTTGAGTGAGTTGTAAGGGAGCTATGAGCATTTGAATCAATTCATAGGCTGCTGTTTTTAATTACAAAATACAGATTTGTGGAGAACAGAAAAACAGAATGTTAATTTCAATATTTGTAATGATTTGATGTGGCCTCTTGAACTCAGCCAAGAGAGATTTTATTGTATTGTAAAGATTCATATTTCCAGCTCTAACATCTTGACAGGCGTATGATATTAAATTGTAAACTGACCAGTAGTACTGGCAGTCATTCTTCAGCTTGTTGATTTGAATTTGTAATGCTCAATTTCATTTGAAGTTTGTAATAGATAGATCTCCGCCCTATGGTCGCTACTTACCCACACTGGGTCAGCAAGCACATTCTGGGTGTTGAGTGTTTCAACTTTCAGTAGTTTCTTTCAAGCATTGCTTTTTGTATTCACTCCGTCATATGGTCGCCCCTCACTCCGCATTGGATTGGGTAGCACATACTTGACGTTGAGTTCTTTCCTGCAATTAGAATAGGAAGATCCTCTGACCAATGCTCGCCATCATCGGCGCCATTCTGGTTAGAGTTGCTTTCTTGCACGTTTTGGTTTATTCCCTAACCTTAACGGGTGCATTGCTTTGTACTTTGAAAATTGAAAAAACGAAAAAATTTGGCTCGGAATATTTCAGTGGTATCAGAGCCAAGATCCTGCCATCCTGTGCCCATCAGAGTTCACTTGACAGAGAAAGATGACTACAGAGAAGTCTCTACTTGAGTTAATGCATGATATATGTACGCTATTGAAGGATCCTGAGTTAAGGTGTGGAATCAGACAGTTTTATTCTAAGTCTGAGAAGTCGGATTTGATTGGGGTTTCTAAAGAATGCCAGTTCAAGAGGAAATGTGAACACGAGGCTGACATACTCTACAGAGATTATCAGAGCATGACAGATGAGTTTAAGAACGGTGTTTCATTTGATACCTTTTTGGATTGGGTGGTGACTTATTACCCTGGAAAGCGGGCTATGGTCAACTACATCAAAAAAATGATTAAGGAGGAAGCAGAATGTGCCATGGTTGCCGGTGCAATAAAGGTAGAAGAAATGCCTGTTTGTAGGTTGCAGCCCACAAGTAAGCAGAATGAAGGGAAAAATCAGTCAACTAGAGTTGAAGAGGGCACAAGCGAGGTGCTCATTTTGCCTAAAAATGATAGGGCGTTGGATGAAGAAACCTTGACAGATGAGGAGTGTGCGGGAGAGCCCCATAATACTTCCCTTGACTTGCATGTGATAGCAAGTGATGTAGATCAGTTCGGTGAGAAGAATATAGCAGCAGACATGAATCCTAATTTGGATTCATCTCATGAAGGTTTTGAGACTAAGGGCTTCACAAAGGATGTTGGTAATGATTTCGAGGAGTTTGTACCTCCTCTTGTTGAAGATTTAGTGATAGATAGTTTTCCTCTTGTTGCTGCTCAAACTCCTCAAGAGTTTTCACAAGATGAATTTATTACAAGTGATCACGAAAACCTTTATGGCATGCATATGACTGTTCATGATGAGATCAGAAACATACCTATAGATGATAGGTTCATTGAAGATAAGGATGATAAAAATTTTCTAACAGCTAGCTCTAAAGATTCCTTACTTCCTTTCAGTGACAGTGCTAAGGGTGGTTTCGAGTTTGAACTTCAGACCCAACCTTTGGAGGAAGGTACTTTTGAAGACATCAGCGTTAGTGATTTGGGAGTTGACCTATTCCAAGAATCAACACTCCAAATGTTGCACAAAGAACACTCTTCTTGTGATCAAAACAATCAGCCTCTCACCATTTGGGATCCAGGTGTGAAGGCACTTAGTGATGACAAACCGGTATGGGATGAATTTCCCTTTGATCCGGATGAAGAAATGGAACTCGATAAGGGTTCTCTATCAGCAGACAATGGTGTTAATATGCTTAAGTTTGGGGCTGCTTTCAAGTTTGATCAGAGTAACATGGAAGAGGAAACAGAGTTTGAGGGCCATATGGCTCTTGAAGATGAAAGGTTTGGAGGAATTACCAAACATAAATATGATTTATCAAGGCATGAAGCTGATTGCAATCAACAAGTTGAAGGCTTAGTGGAGTAT
>VDFB02167163.1:0-24191 GCA_007258455.2 Sequoia sempervirens
AACATATAGAAGAATGAAGGTACAAATAGAGGAATTGCACAAAGAGTGAGAGAACATCAAATGTCACATTACGAGGGAACACAATACGCACATGCAAGAAAAAGAAAATAAAATGAAAAAGACTAGTAAGGCAAATGCAAGTCAACCGATGAGTAAGTCATACACCTCCCAATCATGTTCAGTGTATTGCAAGGGTGGTTGACTATCCAATGGGACAATTGCAAGTACCAAACTAGGGGAAGTACCATGTTCTACACTTGTAGGATATTTGTCATTTACGCTCATGGAAGAGGAAAATAATGTATTCAGATCACTATGCACCTCTTTGTCTATTTTAGAGATCTCATCATCGTCATCTAGATTAATCATGACTAGAGGATGAATGGAAATTTCCAATGAAGGGTGTATCAAGATTTGTGATTGTTGTATTGCATAATTTTGTTGTGATAGGAGGGAAGAGTCGTAAGCCGATTATAGCAGCTTCTATCAAAAGGCCGAATGTTGATTTTCTTTGTTTCTTTAGTTTGTAATTGATGAGCAAAGGGAACAGCGTCAACACCTACATTCCCAAAGCACCCTCGGTTTCTTTGATTATTTTGAAGTTTGTGTTGGTGTAAGAGTAGGTTGATCCACCATAGGCTCCTTTTCTTCCCAAAGGGGAGGAATAGAAGGAACCATGGGAGATGATTCAATCACTTTCTCTTTTACTTTATTGACTTGTTTTATGTGAGGGGACATGATGGGGTTGATTTCATTATCTCTTGGACGTTTAGATGAGTAAGGTGGAGTGTTTATTTTTGGTTGATTGAGGATGGGAGTGTTGGGAAGTGAGGCCGAGTTGGTTGCGGAGGGACAATTCAGAAATTTTCTTAAGCTTTAAAATTTTGATGTGATGAAAAATCTTTGTGAGGTGTTGTGGGTTCCATGGGCTCTAGCCAAAAGACTTCTAAGGAGAAGTTTCCTTTAGAAGACAAAGGGTTAAAGCCACTATGGTGAATAGTGAATATGTCATTGTCATGCAGAAACTTTAAACATTTGTGTATGACTAAAGGGACAGCTTTCATCGAGCGAAGCCATGGATGGCCTAGACGCAAACGAAATTGATTTGATTGTGGAATGATGGAAAATGTTATATCCACTGTGTTAGGTCCTATTTGTAATGGAAGGATGATCGATCCTATCGTAGGGCACACAAAACCATTGTGTGTTTTAATCCATGCTCGTGGTTTGTCATAAATATCTTGATAAAGATCATGTAATACCAAAATTTCCTCAGTGATCACATTCTCATCAAAGGCAGGATCAATGAGTATCCCATTAGCACTTGGGCTTATCATAAATACGGCCAACTATGTAAAGAGGACCATGGGAAGATTCGGAAGAATATCCTTAGAAGAGAACGTAATATCAAGATATTTCTTAGGTTGGCCCTTATGAGGGATAACGTCTATCGCTCCTACCAGATCATCCATAATATTAATAGAAGTGGAATGTGGAATAGGATCAGGATGTTCAATAGTGTTATTAATAGTCACCACATCATTGTTTAGAGTTTCACTGGCTTTGACTAATGACATGGTATGTTTGGGCATCGGATTGGTAAAAATTTGCAAATTTTGATTGGGTGGGGCAATAGATGAATTTCCTTTAACATTAATATTTGAAACGGATAGACGGCCAGAATCAATGAGATCTTGCACTATGTTTTTAAGACGCTTACATTGTTATGTGTCATGTATGTTTTTTCTATGATAATGACAATAAGTGTTGGGTTGAAAGGTTGGAGGCAAAGGTTTAGTTGGATCCAATGGTCTAATAGTAGGTAAAGTAATCACCTATTGCTGCAATAGTTAGGTCATGGTGTTATGAAGAGTGTCTGGCAAAGGTGTAAATTGTCTCTTTGGATCGCCATAAGTAAAAGGTATTGAAGCTTTAACAGTTGTTACTTATTTGTTGACGGGTTGAGGTGGTTGTTTAGAAGGGGGATTGATGTGTAAATATCCTTTGTTTGGTTTTTGAAATGGTTGTGAATTGTTTGAAGTGCTAGGTTCATATTTTTTAGTTCAGTTAGTAGTGGACTTGGAATCATGACTACTAATCGAATTGTGATAATCACAAAGGGTTGTACATAGATGCATGAAAGAGGGAAATTTCATCATGGTCAATTTATCTTGGATGTGATTTTGTAAATTTTCAATAAAAATATTTTGGAGATGTGGATCAGGAACCTTGACATCGATTTGGGCATATAGTGACTAATAGCGTGAGATGAAATCGATTAATTTTTCATCCACATTTTTCTTACATCTCATTAGATCAGCCAATGTCTTTTTGGGAGTCATCTTCACTTGCAAATGATTTATGAAGGCATCAACTAGTTCATTGAATGAACGAATTGAATTGTTTGGTAAGTTTGAAAACCACTCCAAGGTAGTGTCCTTTAAGGTCCTAGGAAACATTTTGGCCAACATTTTATCATCAATAACGAAGTCACTGCATAAGGCTATGTAAGCATTAACATGATTAGTAGGATCACCCTTCCCTCCGTACTTCTCAAATATAAGTATCTCAATTCCTTGTGGCATCGATGTTCTTAATATTTCTAAAGATAATGGGCTACTACAGACATAATATGTGGGTGGAGAATTTTAACTTTGGCTTATGGTGGATATTTTTTTTTGCATGGAGGAAATGGTTTGGAAAAGTTGTATGATGAGAGGGTCAGTGTAAGTGGCATGAGCTAGAAGCAATAGTGGTGATGGAGTGTATGTAGTGGTAGGGAAAGTGAATGAAATACTAATAGGTGGTATGGTGGAAGAGTAGAAAACATTTGATGCCACAAAATAATTAGGAATGCTAGCAGGAATAGTCGAGGAAGGAATCACATTGCTAACCTGTTGCATTGTGGTTGTAACGTGGGGAGTGGTATAGGTAGGTATGAATGCTACAGTTGAAGGGGGAGGAATGTAAGGTCCTCCATGGCTAACCATAATGTTTGTTGGTTGAGATGTACTAGAGGTGGAAGGAATGTGTTTATGGTATATCTCAACAATTTGTTTCATAACATCTAACCCTTCATTACATTCCAGCAGATGATTGATTTTGTCTATAACAGGAATTGCAGTTGTTGAAATTTTTTCGAGACACATGTTTTGTTGCAAATGTGCTAGATCCTCATGAATTTTAATGATTTTTTCTTGTGGAATATGATCGTTTTGTGTGTCAACTTGCATGTTATGGGAAGGAAAATTATTGCTAAAGGTAGGATCCATGCCTAATGCACTATTTTCAACACCAGGAGTAGTAGTTCGAGACAACCCAAGGTCCATAACGAGTATGTTATCATGGGATGCCATGAGTCAGGAACTTCTTCTCACTAAAGTATTATCAATAGGGCACCAAACACTCATACAAGTGCTATTAAAGGTGGGGTGTATACAAATGAAATGCAAGCTGGGACTAATAAAATGTTAATAACATAAATTCTGGAAACTGTAACAGAGATTTACTAACAGAAAATAGAAATGTGGAAAATGCCTAGAAAATGTAATTCAGAATGTGCAACTGGACTAATTCGCCCAGGGTGGCGAATGAATCCAGGGATGATTTTTTTTATTTTTTAAGAAATTTGAGATGCAATTTGATGTTTTTTAGATTGTGTTATGCAAAATTATGATGCAGAGTCAGAAATGTACTATGTTTAAATGATTTGAAATGAAAAAATGAAAGCTATATGATGTTTTCACTAATGCAATTTTTGAAAACCTTAGGATGAAAAACAATGCAAAACAAAATGGAATGTTGATGCAAGGTGTTAGTTGACAAATTTTTCCTTAAGAAAATAAATACAGAAAATGACTCAAGATGCCCTAACAAAGAACAAATAATAGTGACAGTTAAGTCACTTGCAATGGTATTTGCAAGTGCTCTCTACTTATTTTACAAGGTGCAACTACCTTCGAAAGATATGTAATGAATGAAAACTCAAGGTATGCTTTTAACTGGAAAGCAGAAAAGGTAAACTACCATCTACCCATAACCATGAAATAGATGCAAAGGATAAAATTCAGAATTAAGTGAATGCAGAAAAATTGCACAAAATCCATTTAGCCAACACCCACGAACAATAATAGATTGATTAAAGACAACTATATTTTTCTCAACACATACCAACATAACATGGGCAATATTGAAGACATACTAAAAATTGACATAGGAACAATTGCAATTAGAGAAGACATTTAAAGACACAAAGTTCTGAAAATGATTATGCATTCCTTCAATAAAACAAAACTCAAAGTTTTTGTAAAGCTCCTATACATAAGTTGAATTAAGAAAAAAATAGTAATTAATTACAAACTAACAGAAAATGAATTTCCTCCCCCTCCCCTATCTCACAGAACAAACGGAAAAAGATTCCCCCAACAAAATGAAGAAAACCTTCTTATATTTTTTCCTCCCACCGTTAGCAACTATTTCTTGAAATTTAGAGAATAATTTTCCACCGACCCTTCAAATTTTGTAACTGATTCTTGAGAGATTTGTGTGGATTTACCCTTCTACCTTTGATATATTCCTGAGTGACAATGTAAAAATAAGAAAAGAAGTGTGCACCATGTTGATGCATAACTTTTGTCACGACTACATCTGAACCAAGTTCTTTAAGGCCTTCAATTATCTGAGAATTGTTAGGTTTATCTACCACTATGCTAATTTTTGTGATCCCATGTTCATTTTCTAGCTTAATAATGGCTTTGCTAATCTCACTATCTCCCTCAATTTGTACCAGGGCCTCACCCCTTCAAATTATTCCTTTCACCATTAGATCTCCTTAGTACTAGAATTGCTAGGATTGAGAAGTTGTGGGTTCGTTGACAGTTTCAACATAAAAATGTCTTTTAAGTTCTCCTGGTCCAGAACTTACATCTTGGTGAAGATCGCAACATTCAGTTTCACATCTCCCAATTGCATTTGCTAAGAAATATTTAAATTTTTTTCATTAAACTTCTTTGTATATCTTGCGACTATAACATTTTTTGAAACTACATCTCCTTGATGTATCTTTTCAAAAAATTCACGAGCTTTGTATAGGCTTCTTCATTTAGCTAGAAACATCTTGCCACTCTTAGAAATTTAGGTTTTCACCAAAAATATATCACAAATTGATGCCAAAAGTTAACATTTACAAAAGCTTTGTAACTTTCCAATAGATGAAGTAACCTAGCAACTAGATCAACAAGATTTGTGTATAATGTTTCATCACAAAGCCTCTGTATTTTTTGAAGAGGTTGAATCCATTGCTTGAAAGTCAACCATATACTTTGTATGAAGGTATACCACAGCTTTGATTTTCTCTAGCCCTTGAAAATCCCTCCCATAGTACCTATGAATACAACATCATATAAAAGTCCATTTTTTTATTATGCTTGAATGGATGTTCATACTGTATAATGTTGCTAATTACATCTGCTTTAAAATTCCTAAATCCTTTCAACAAAATGATTTTTTTGTGTATCCTGCAATCAAATTTCCCATTTTGGCGTGGGTTGGCAGAACACTTTTTGGCAATGGTCATGGAGTTTTATTTTACATTTTTAGATTAAAACCATCATCAATGCATTTTGTCGTACCAACAAAGACTCGGGTTTTGAAAACCCCAAAATCTCCAACAATAAAGGAGTCAGGATATCGAGCAATCTTATAACTTGAGAACTGCGAGTTAAGAGTTTGGGAGTTCCAAAAACTCCCAATTCCCTGACTTCACCAAGAGTTTCAATACAAATTGAAAGGGAAACTATCATTGCTAGAGATCTCAAAATTATCCCTTTCAATTTTAGCATTGCTTGTCTTATTAGTGGAGCATGGAACATAAGTTGATACTTTGGTGCTCGAAATCCTTCTCATCTTTATGAATTTGAATTGTGCTTCTAGGTTGCTTCACAAGATTCAACAAGCTCCCTATATGAGAAATAAGATGGGCACCGAAAAGTTCCCCTACAAGAATTGCTGACTTATATTGCCATGGAGATGACTGCGTGAATATATAAATCTAAATAAGGGGCAACAAAAGTATGAGTCTCTGTCTGTAGTTCAATCTCAATTGACTTGTTGATACCAATGTGGCCATTTCAATGGCTATTGTCCCTTAGACTAAATCTATCTCCATAGATTTCTTCATGAATTATTGCATAAGTATCTTTACTTGAACCAACAGTAGTTCCTATTGTTGATTCATCTAATATAGTGCCTCCTCTTAGTCTTCTTTTTGCCTCTTTACTCCAACCATGTATAGTGTCTCTTACTCTCGGTGGTAGCAATGTTGAAGCCGCAAAACAATTGCCTTGTTAAAAAAAAACAATTCATCCCATGGTTTAATCTTCGAACCAAATAAATGTCCACTTACAGTCACATTCTCTAGTGCAATCATTGCAATAACATGTTGCTTCCATGTACTTAACAATAGGTATAAAGGCCAACAAGAAGTATAGATTGGTTCCCTTCACATTAAATAGCATAAAAGCAATCACAAAACCCCACAGAGTTGCTCTAGAAATTTGAAAATTTTAAAGTTAGAAATTTTGGGTGTAACCTTGGCTCTAGTTGGGGACTGTATTTTTGAAGAAAATGTAGAGAAATCCATAAGCATTGGGGCAAACCAGTCTAAGTCCATTGGGTACGAAGTAAAAGAAATAGTAGGGGAAAGCAAGGAGCCAAAGCAAACCAAAAACAAGGCAGAACAAGAAAGGAAACTACACTACCGACACACCAAAACTTATTTACAAATATGCACAGGGGTGTGAGCCCCTTACCTCTGGAAAACTCCCAGATGAATCATACGAAGCCATTAATAGGCTGAGAGAAATAGATGCTATATTAGAAAAGAAAATTGTACTCGTGAAGCATTTGTAAGCTCAAAAACCATCTATTCATTATAAGCACAAATCTGTAATTCATATGATGAAAGAGCTTCCTGAGTGATATGTCAGAACCAAACAACCACTTTGCATCATAAATTTATGGGTCTTCCCCAATATATTTCTACACATAATCATTTCTACCAGTAGCAAATAGATTCACGTCCCATGCCTGAAGATAACCATGATTACTCAACTCATTAGAAAGCCAATCATTAGCCACATATGACTCATGTAAAATTGAAAGTGGATCAAGTTTTGTTGGAGAATAAAAATCTTTATTACAAACAAAACTCTCATGTGGCTGAAAATCACCCTCAACTAGAATAATATCCTCCTCCTCTGCAAGATTTGACTTAATAACTTCATAACGCTCTTCATTATCTTTGTCCATATCCTGCAGATTAGATATTGCAACCTCTTCTCCACACAAAAAATCATCTTTACTAGCATTGAGGCACCAATTGGGGATGTAAACAACATGAGGCTCATCATATTCATGCATTTGACTACCCTCAATAGAATCATTATGGCTACTTACAACATCATCTTTCAATTTTTGTTGAAAAATTTTGGCATTCAAATTTTTAAAATGGAAAGATTCAAATGCAAAATCATTCTTGACCTCTTCTTGTAGTTGTATCTTTGTATCATTCTGTTCAGGAAACTTGAAAGCATCATATTCAATTTGCTTGTAATCAGAAGAAAAAATGTTCAAAACTTTATTTTTAGGCTGTGTATCCTCAAATGTTTCCTCATCATCTATAAAAGTAAATGAGTTTACTTCTGCAGCATATAAAGAGGTTGGAACAACATTGTCTGTATTACGATTTTTATCATTTGAACCTTGGGAAGATTGTTCATTTTCTACATCACATGGAGAACTTACAAATTTATCATTTTCTTCCTCATAATGCAAATAATAACCTTCAACTCTCCTATCCATATGAGGTTTAATTTTTTTCACACTTCACTTCTACCAAAATATTTTGGATCAAAGATAGAGAGATTAAAACTTTCAGTAGAAGGGGGTTGTGTAGTTTGGAAACATATAGGTTGAAATTTTTTTTTGTGTATGAAAGGTTTCATCACAGGTTCACTATTCAAATTATTCACAATCTGATTTGTTTTCCATAAGCCACATAAAGGGTATGTGCAGGATTATGATGGGCCAAAAAGTGGCAATATGATGGGTATGTGTAGGGTATGTGGCTGACGACTTTTATTTTACCCAAAATTGATGAAACGAAAAGGGTTTTAAAGGAGATTCTCAGCTTTCCACCAATATAAATTATGCTCTACTTTGAATTTAATAAATAATTTTATTCATTTTCTATTTGAATTACAACTAAAGTCCTTATTGATAGGCTGATTGAAAAATATTTATAGCTTTCAAATGGTATCACATTTTTTGAATCCAAAACATGTTTCACATTATATGCTTCGCATACTATAGGATTAAAAAAAAATGAATTTCATGAAGTTTTGATCAAGTTAATGTGGTCAGACATACGAGTTTTTATATTTTTTAAAAGTTGTAATAAAAAATTCATAATTAATTATTTACTTGGAAAAAATTACAAAAAAATATGCATCACATTGAGACATGAGTTCTCTACTTATATCTAAAATATTATCATTTTATTATGGTTGGGGTGAATTGAACACCTACTTTTTTATTTTTCCTTGAAATTGGAGGTACTCACGCATTGAAATTTCAAATTTTTCTAAATATATATATATATATATATATATATGTAATTTTTAAATAATGACATTATTCAAATTTTTAAGTCAAGTTGCCTAACTCTGATTTTTCTAATTTTTTTGCCACCTAAAGGCCTATTTTCCCTATGATGATCCTACACATACCCTAAAATCAACTCATCTTCAATCTCAATAGCCTCTTTTTGTGCAACATTGATGTCATTAACTTTACTTCTTTTTAATTCAAACTGAACATCTGAATGCAATGCAAAAATAAAGGTGCAAAGCTGAAGTTTCTTACTTGGTTGAATGAGTACAAGAATCCTTTTGAGCAGCCAGTTGAATCTATCCATGAAATATCTAATGGATTCAACTTCTTATTTTTTGAATATTGAAGAATTGACTCAGCAGAGCAGCTTCATCAACAGGACCTTTATATCTTTCCAATAACTTCTTCTTCAAATAATCTCAATCAGTTATGCACTTATCTTCCAAATAACAAAACCAATTTATTGTAGGCCCAATCAAAGATTAAATAAATAATTTGACAAAAACATCTTCTTCACTTACCCCCAAAATCCCACATGCAACTGTGAATGCCAAAAATGTTTTCTTGATCCTTCAGGCAATGGCGAATATACAGGCAAAGAAAGAGGACCAAAATGATTTCCCCATGGCTAGGAAGAAATCAATGCCATAATGTAATTCTGAAAATCAAATCAGTAGAGGTCTTCGCTAGAATAGAATGATTCTAAGTACTTTTCATTTCACAGAGTCACCAGCCTATATCCTCGGGGAGGCACCTTTAAATTTCTGGAGAAAATAAGAGGACCATTCTTCAATTCGATTCCCTAGCGGAGTTGCCAAAAATATGTTATTTGACAGATTTGTCCTATAGAAAATAAATACAAAAAATGACTCAAGATGCCCTGAATGAAGAACAAATAGTACTAATAGTTGAGTCACTTGCAATGGTATTTGCAAGTGCTCTCTACTTATTTTACAAGGCACAACTATCTTCTAAAGATATGCAATGAATGAAAGCTCGGGGTATGCTTTTAACCAGAAAGCAGAAAAGGTAAACTACCATCTACCTATAACCATGAAATAGATGTGAAGGATAAAATTCAAAATTAAGTGAATGTAGAAAAATGACACAAAGTCCATTTAGCCAACACCCACAAACAATAATAGATCGATTAAAGACAACTATATTTTTCTCAACTCATACCAACATAACAGGGGAAATATTGAAGACAGATTACAAATTGACATAGGAATAATTGCAATCAGAGAAGACATTTAAAGACACAAAGTTCTGAAAATGATTCTTCATTCCTTCAATAAAACAAAACTCAAATTTTCTGTAAAGCTCCTGTACATAAGCTGAATTAAGAAAAAAATAGTAACTAATTGCAAAGTAATAGAAAATGAATTTCCTCCTCCTCCCCTGTTTCATAGAATAGACAGAAAAAGACCCCCCGAACAAAATGAAGAAAACCTTCTTATTTTTTTCATCCCACCATTAGCAACTGTTTCTTGAAATTTAGAGAATAATTTTCCACCGAACCTTCAAATTCTATAACTGATTCTTGAGAGATTTGTTTGGATTTACCCTTCTACCTTTGATATATTCCTGAGTGACAATGTAAAAATAAGAAAAGAAGTGTGCACCATGTTGATGCATAAATTTTGTCACGCTACATCCTCACCAAGTTCTTTAAGGCCTTCAATTATCTAAGAATTTCCAGGTTTATCTGCCACTATGCTAACTATTGTGATCCCATGTTCATTTTCCAGCTTAATAATGGCTCTACTAATCTCACTATCTCCCTCAATTTGTACCAGGGCCTCGCCCCTTCAAATTATTCCTTTCACCATCAGATCTCCTTAGTACTAGAATTGCTAGGATTGAGAAGTTGTGGGTTCATTGTTAGTTTCACCATAAAAATGTCTTTTAAGTTCTCCTACTCCAGAACTTACATCTTGGTGAAAATTGCAGCATTCAGTTTCACATCTCCCAATTGCATTTGCTAAGAAATATTTAAATTGTTTTCATTAAACTTCTTTGTATATCCTATGACTATAACATTTTTTGAAACTACATCTCCTTGATGTATCTTGTCAAATAGTTCACGAGCTTTGTATCTGCTTCTTCATTTAGCTAGAAACATCTTGCCACTCTTAGAAATTTAGGTTTTCACCAGAAATATATCACAAATTGATGCCAAAAATTAACATTCACAAAAGCTTTGTAACTTTCCAATAGATGAAGTAACCTAGCAACTAGATCAACAAGATTTTTCTATAATTGTTCATCACGAAGCCTCTGTATTTTCTGAAGAAGTTGAATCCATTGCTTGAAAATTAACCATATACTTTGTATGAAGATATACCACAACTTTGATTTTCTCTAGCCCTTCAAATTCTCTCCCACAACACCTGTGAATACAACATCAAATAAAAGTCCATTTTTCAATTATGCTTAAATGGATGTTCGTACTGTATAATGCCACTAATCACATCCGCTTTAAAATTCCTAAATCCTTTCAGAAAAATGATTTTTTTGTGTATCCTGCAATCAAACTTCCCATTTCAGCGTGGTTTGGGAGAACACTTGCTGGCAACAGTCATGGAGTTTTATTTTACATTTGCAGATTAAAACCATCATCAATGAATTTTGTCGTACCAACAAAGACTCGGGTTTTGAAAACCCCATAATCTCCAACAATAAAGGAGTTGGGATATCGAGCAATCTTATAACTTGAGATCGATGAGTTAAGAGTTTGAGAGTTATGAAAACTCCTAATTCCCCGACTTCACCAAGAGTTTCAATACGAATTGAAAGGGAAACTATCATTGCTAGATATCTCAAAATTCTCCCTTTCAATTTTAGCATTTCTTGTCTCATTAGTGGGGCATGGAACATAAGTCAATACTTTGGTGCCCAAAATCCTTCTCATCTTCATGAATTTCAATTGTGCTTCTAGGTTGCTTTAGAAGATTGAACAAGCTCCCTGTATGAGAAATAAGATGGGCATCAACAGTTTCCCCTACAAGAATTGTTGACTTATATTCCCATGGAGATCACTGCGTGAATATATAAAGGCCAACAAGAAGTATAGATTGGTTCCCTTCACATTAAATAGCATAAAAGCAATCACGAAACCCCACAGAGGTGCTCTGTAAATTTGAAAATTTTCAAGTTAGAAATTTTTGGTGTAACACAAGGTAATCCTAGGATACAAATGCACTTGAAATCAAAAGTAAAAATTATCTAACTTTGGGTTCACGAAAATGTAACCAAAGGCTTTGGTAAACCAAAATGCTTTATGCTCCTTTTAGGGTTTTTCACCTAAAAGGAGATAAGATTAGGGTTGGGTGCCAAAATGCAATGTTACATTCAAAGATTGATGTGATGTGGGTGTAATATGCCTAGATGAGATAAATTAAATGAAAAGGATTGATAAAATAGATCACTAATTGAATGCAAACTAAGAAATATGAAGTGTTTGAAAACACGGTGTTGTATGCAAACATGAACTAGAAATATACACAAATGAAAACAGAATTGAATGAAACTAAAAGAGGTACACTTGGAGGTTGAAATCAGATTTGGGAAGGTTCTGGAATGTTGCATAATTTAATTTTGATTCCCATTGGGACTCATTCACCACAGATGGCGAATCAATCATGCTTCCGGTAAAATATGTCGGAACAAGTTTTGGGATGTCGAGAACATAGAACTGCAGAAAAATATTTTTATATCCTAGCAGTGGGACTCATTCACCAAAGATGGTGAATCAGTCCAGCTATAGGTTTCTGAAAAGTTAAAGGTCAACTTTGTGGGTCCTGGTCTTTACTTTTCTGCTTGTCGTGTTGACGGATTTGAATCTATAGAAAACGGGCTGAAAAAGGTCTTCAAGCTCCATTTAGGGTTATGTTGACTATGACGACTTAGATGACTTATTGACCACTTTTCAGCACCTCTTTCCTTGACAAATCTTCCTGTAAGACCTGCAAACACACATGCAAAGAGGGGGAAAATGGTTAAGGGTTAGAGTATAGGGGTTTTCCTTGGTCAAACCCCACTTTGGTAATCAAACCCTTGATAATTAAATGAAATAAGGAATGATGAACAAATAACATGCAAATATCATAGACTCACCAAACCCTTGTTGTTGAAGTTTGAAGATATGTCAATGGCTGCCCCAAGATGCTTGATAATTACTTGATTAAATAATGCTATGATGCTTAAGTGAATGCTCAGATGGATTCAATGCAAGAATGAATACTTGGATCAATGGGGGTTAAAATGAATATAAAATCATGTATTTATACACAATTATGCCCTAATTTCCCAAAAATACATCACAGGTCGACCTTAGGTCTTTAGGAATAAAAACCTGCCACTAATTTCAATTTATTTTGAATTTTGTGCAAAGAGGGACTCATTTTCCACCCTAGGCGAATGGGTCCCACTCAAGGCATATGAGTGGGTGTCCGAAATTATATTGTCTTTAATGATGTTTTTGGGTTTGTACTCAAAAATACACTTAATTAAGGCCTGTAAGTGCATAAAGGGGCCAAATAAAGCATAAGAAAGGTGTGTTTGTTGATGAAAAGCCTATAAAAGCGTGAAAGTTTGTTACAAGACTTTACAACACTTTAAAATAATACTTGGTAATGTTAAACAGGCATAGGACAACTGAGAAGGGGGATGAATCAGTTGTCACAAAATTCAAACTTAAGACTTCAACACTTATCAATTCCACAACCACACTATTTTGTTATTAAGTAAAATCATGAAACACAAATAATAGAAAGTAAATCAACACAATGAACACCAAATTTTTACGTGGAAAACCCAATAAGGGAAAAACCATGGTGAGGGTTAACTCACAATATAAAAAGATTATAAAACTCAATATAGAGGCTCACTGCACAGAAGAGGACTCATTGTCCAAGTACAAAGGTTCACTTCCTATAGAAAGGACTCACTATCCAACATGGAGGCTCACTTCCTAGATATACAAAAGAGAAGAAAATATCCACCACAACAATTAACACACATTCGTAGCTTTGAATAAGGATTGTAGAAACCTTTAGCTCACTACCTTTAGGAATCAAACACAATGAAGTACCAATGTCTCAACTCACTCACACACACACTTCTGCTCTTATGATTTGTGGCTCACTTTCGTCACTTTGCATCACACTGTCATACAATTCTTCACAATTCGACTTGCTTTTATACCATCCACAACCTTAGAAAATTTCTCCAAGGTCGGCCACAAATACCTCATTTCATAAATTCAAATTAGGTTAGAAACTCAAAATTTTGTTGGCTTTCGGTTGTTTTGTGGTTTATCCTTGATGTCAAATTGTTTTGTGGTTTGTATCATTGATGTTAACAATGCTTTGGAATTCACATTGATTTCTAATATGCATGTTTTGTAGTTGTTTTGTGGTTACATGTTACAGTTACAGGTCTTTGATTTAGTTTTTCAAAGGTATATGGAATTATACAGGTTAATGGCACTTTATGACAGAGGTTTGGTTTTAGTATGAGTAGTTCAAGGCATACAAGGAATATGTTTTATATCATCACAATAATGCATTAGGTGAATTGACATGGTTTGGTGTATAAGGTGGAATACTTTATAGTTGACGAGTCTAAATTCATTTAGACGTTGTGCATAGACAATGGTAGTCAATACCGACTACATTGAGCTTATGAGATATCTTTTGGTCACCTTATTATATATTGATTTGAAAGGCTCTAAAGAGGTTTTTGATTCCTAGTGCATGTTCTTTCAAAGTAACTTAGGTATTAGAGTTGCAAAACCATTATAAAAAATGGAGATCAATCCATCGGGCCTTTAAAGGTAAAAACTATATGATATAAAAGTTTTTGTTTCAAAGTTCATTTGAAGCATTTGTCAAAGGCTCTCGAATTAGGGCATGAGAGGCATAGGCTCACATGGAAAACACTAGGGTTTGCAATGATGTTTGAATGATTATGAATAATCATGAGGATCTCTTTGATACGACAAAGCTCAACCAGTGTGGGAAGTCGTAGGAGTGAAAGTAGAACAGTTATTTTGGTCGGCCCAACATAGAAATGATGGTGATATGGTCATTATTTTTAGGTGCTATCTTTCATTTTTGTTGTTGTTGTTCCTGCTTTTGCACAAACATTTATACGATGTGAAAGGTCAATGTTTTTCGTTAAGCAAGAAAATAAAATCTGTTGGGGTTACATGGCATGGGATTTTACATTTTCAAAATAGTGGAAAATGTGGGTATTTTACTTTAACCTGTATGTGGCTATAGTTAAGGGAAATAAAATTTTTTGTTTCAGTGGTTAATGTCCCTTGTTTGGTTTTTCAAGGTTGTGGTTTCCATTCATCTTGTGGGTAAAGTTTTTGTTTTTGACTTTAGGTAAATGGCAATGTCGGATTTTTATAATAGTTTTTCATTCATTTACTTGTCATTGTATACGGGTAGTTTGCAACTGAAAGGAAGTTCAAAAATAGTAGAATACGGTGAAAAAATCAGTGATGGATTTATTAGTTGTTTTGTTGACAGTTGGCAGAAGTCAACATCATTTTTGGATGTTATAAAAATAGTGATTTGGCACTGTTCTGATTTGATGATTTTATTGTAATATCATATACTATGTAAGAGTTGTCTAAAAGAAAAAAATGAGATTTTAGACTTATCCAAAAGTTGTATTGCGTTGAAAATCTTTATAACAATGAATCTCATATTTTTGTATTTAAAGAAGATGTTGTCATTCTCATACAACATTCTTCAATGTGCTTAATGAGGATTTTCATAGTCTTCTATTGTAATTCTAGGGTTGCAAAATTCCACTTCTAGGGTTCTGATAGAATGCTATAATTTGTTGCATTGTAATAGAGTTGGTGCTTTCAATTAGTGAGGGGTTGATGCTCCTAGAGTTGGTGCTCTAAATCAGTGAGGGGTTGGTGCTCCTTGGAGTGGGTGCTCCTGAACTTTGTAGAGTTGGTGCTCTATCTGAATAAAGTGATATATTTTTTGAGTGGTTTTTATTCCCCAAGAGGGTTTTCCCTCAAGAAAAAACATTCTGTTGTGTGATGATTTTATGTGTGATTTTTCTTATTTGTTTGATCTCAATATGTCATCAATTGCATTAAATGTTGTTAAGTTTCAGTCTTGCATCTCTGTCAATGTTTAAGTCAACATATCATGCATAAAAGGTTATGTTGTGGGCTTTGATACATGTGAATGTGTAAAACATCTTGAATTTAGTATTTATTGATGATATTTCTATTTGATTCATGGTTAATGCAAGTACAATGTTGTTTAGTACTAGTAAAAGCTGCTCTATAAATAGTCATTTGGTCTTTTGGCCTTTCTTCACTTCTACAAATGTTTATATCAAAATGTCATGCTCAAATGTTTTGTTATTGTTATGAACTCTGATACAAGAGAAAGTATAAAAGTATTCATTTGTTTTAGTCTTTGTCTCAATTCATGTCAATGTTTTATTTGTATGCCTAATTAATGTTTAATGCACAATTCAAGTTTTCTTCACAAACTATCATTTTTCCTCTTGGTTCAAAAGCAAACATAAATTCTTGGTTTTGAAAAAGATTGTGAATTTTATAAATCACTGATTGATTCCCCCCCCCCTCTCAGTGATTTCAGTCTTCCAACAGTTGGTATCAGAGCATAGGTTCCTCATATAGGTCTAATTCTCCTAGGATTGATTATGGTTTTGGAAGTCTGTCAAACATATCATAAGTTCAAGAAAGTACTTATGTGACTTGAGCCAAATTCTTGATTAATAAAGTATAATTGATTTAAGGGATTTTTGGTAAGTGGAGTACTATGGGTAAGTGCAAAAGAAACATAAGTCAAAAGAAAACCACTAGTGTCAAGTCTAGTGAAGCATTGTCTCAAGCAAAGTCTTTGTCAGTTGACTCTATAAGTGTTAATAAGGAAAATATTGTAGAAGAAAATATGTCTAATATAGAACTTGATGAATTTGTGGTGGACATGAATGATTTAGATATTGAAGGATAAATTGATCTTGAGGCAGAACTTATTGCTGCACTTGATGAGATTAAGAGACTTAGAAAGGTGAACAAGGAAGTAATTTTTCAGTTAGTGAAAAAGGAAGAAGATTGCAAAAAGTTAGAAACTGAAACTATCTCCTGGAAAGAAAAACTTGAAAAATCAAATGATTCAATTATTTTTTTGAAAGTTGAAAATGAAGAAAGTAAGAGAATAGCCCAAGTGACTAGATCTAATTTAGAAGCTAGAGCAGTTGAATGCCAAAAGTTATAAAGTGAAATAGTTGTTCTAAGGAAAGATCTTGAAAGTGTAAAGGTACAGTTACAGAAAAATCAGAATTTTGATCAAAGTACCAACAAGCTAAATGAGATACTAGATAAGAAAAAATATCACAAAGACATTCATGGTTTAGGGTATGAAATAGGACAAAATTCTGGAGTTCAAGATGAATTAAAACAAGAATTAGTGTTTGTAACAAAACATGGAAAGAGTTTCAAATTAAGGAAAACTCCAAGAAAAAAGATAGACTTGAACTATCATACTACTACTTTTGAAACATAAACCAATAGAAGACAACACAAAGGCACCAACAAAGTTGGAAGAAGAAACAACTGGTCCACAAGAATTTCATCTACCAGACAGTTCATTATTTAATGAGGTACAATTATACTCATTTTCAAGGTTATTGTTATGTTTGTAACACTTATGGTCATAAGGCTGCATCTTGTAAGTTTGTTGATAAAAGATGGTTTGGATTTTCAAGAAGCAATTCTTTTGTTTCAAGGAATCAAACATGTTTCAATTGTCATAATTTTGGTCATAAAGCTACACATTGTAGAAGGTCTGCAAAGTTTGTTAAGAAAAGTGTAGATAAGCATATAAGATGTTTAAAATGTAATCATCTTGGGCATTTGACACACTTTTGTAGAAGCGGTGTTGAAAGACTACTTAGGGATCAAGACAAAAAGAAAGGATCACATATGGTTTGGAGAAGAAAGAATAATCAATCTCGTGATAAAGATGAATCCATGAAAATGCATTGTGCACTCTATGCACAAGTGATACCTTCCAAATCCTGAGAAGAAAAAAAGATTTAGAGGGAGTTTTTCATGGTAATATCTCTTATCCCTGTGAAGAAAAGAGTGAGTAAGGATAATAATCATGGTTTCATGAGCACAAATCATACCATTGTATATATAATGATGGTTCACTTCATCTTTAATATTTTTGATGTCAATGTTGCTAATGGAATTCTAGATAGGAATATGTAGTGTTAGTTTGACAAAGGTTGATGGGTGACAAGTACAAGATTGGTAAGGCTTGGTATATCTTATACAAGTTTGAAGTCTATATACTTTGAATACTTTGTTCATATGTTTTGTCTTGACACTATTATGGCTATGGTAAAAGTTGAAATGATAAAATTGTCGAAGTGGTGTTTTGAGTAAAAGAGTCAACTTTTTCCATTGATTGAATTGTTAAACTTTCATTGAATTGGTTGGGCCTTAAAGATAAGTGTTTATCATTGGTTTTGGTAGTACTCTTGATCTTGGAGTTCAAGTTTGTAGTTTTAGGAAAAGTTCACAAGTAACACAAAGAGAGTTATATGAGATATCACTATGATCCAGAGCAGTATTTGTACTAAGATCAGTGGTAGCAGCAGGTGACAAAGTAGGTGTGACATCTACCAAAGCAGGTTAATGTTTTATCCTACAACCCCTAGAGAAGACAAGGAAGCTATGTGTAAGACTATACTTGTAGAGTGTCAAGGGTATTATCAAAGAAATTGATGCCAAGCAGGCTAGTTGTGTGTATGATAAAATGAACTTGCAGGTTTTTGGTCATGGCATTGTCTCTATTCTTCTTCATTGTTAGATGATGATAGCTCTTGTATATGATAGTCTTGTTTTACATGATTGTTGTTGCACATCACTTGTTCATCATCATGGTGTTTGTGATTTGATGACATAACATATGTAGTATCAAATAGTATTTGTGGTTGATGTTGTTTCAGTCTAAAGGTTTGTCACTAGAAATTTAGTGGAAGTGATTTACATGGTTGTATATCCTACAAAGGTAGTGAGTATTACTTTGGCTATTTGCATCTTGATACAGTGTTAGCTATGTTGGTTTCAAATTTCATGGCCTTATGGTGTCCGTTACAAAATGTTGTTTTGATACTTGCTCATTCATATCATCATGTTGCTTATATGTTGATGCTTTGGTTACTTCATGGAATTGATGTAATCATGAAGACAAGTTCTCTTCTTTCAATGAAGTTTTTTTCAATATAAAAATAAGCAGGAAATTTATTGATATCAGTCACAGTTTTCTAGTGGTATTTTTTTTTTTGTAGATATAAGGTGCTTGTAGGGGTATGGTAGCAATACTAGTGTTTTGACAATAAATATGCAGATGATAAAGTGATACTATTGCATAACACAAGTGTTGGTGATTATTGTAGGAACATAGTGACACAATGGTATACATGAAGACAGTTATTTTTTTTTATCTCTTGCACAACTTTCACAAAATACAATACTTTGACAATGGAATAGTTGCTTTGGTATAGTAGTGCTTTGTTGTTACTTGGAAGTTCATGGTCTTTAGCTTGCAGGTGACAGTATTTTGTTGGTTCACATAGTTGATCATTATTTTGTTGATATAGTTCAGGACAATTGGTAAGATAGGTGACAGTGTGGTAATATTTATTGACAATATCTTTATGCTTCCTTGATTCATGCTTGATACTAAGTTGGTTGATATCTCAACTCTTGCTTGAGACATTGGTTCTTTGACAGTGATTTGTTGCTATACAAAAGGAAGTTGGTTCTAGCATGATATGATGTTTTTCATCTTATGAGAGTTAGTTGACAATGTTCACATCCTTCATGGTATTCAAAAATTTATGCTTATAATGCGCATAGTGTGGTGTTGTTTAATCAGAGCTTCATCTGGAACTGCTTGAAAAATTGGTTTCTTTAAGTTGTGTACATTAGAAACTTGAGTTGTCATAATTCCATGATATTGTTGTGATTCAGGAGATGCAGTTATGTGATTATCAACAACATGAATTATATGTTTCATCATATAGAGGACAATAATAGTTGAAGACTCTAATATAGTGATCATGAAAAGATAATGTGATTGAATTCTAATTGGAAATGTGCACTTTATGAAGATTTGTATGACATTGGTTAGAGTGATAATGTTAGTCGACAACTATTTGATGATTTTTACAGATGCTAAGTTGGTGTCTAATGAACTCATGATAATGATGCTCTTCCTTGTGTGAATTCTCTCAATCATTCTCCAAATGTGGTACTCAAAGAGGAGTAATGATACCAGTTTTGATATATATTTGTATAGAGCTTCTTTGTAGGGGGAGCTTGTTTCTACATGTTTTCATTCCCATCTCTCTTATATATTTTCATTTGCTGCTCTATTGTTCTACTTGCAGCTGGTTTTGGTTGGATCGTTGGTTGGATTCTCAATTGTTTATTGGCATCTCACATTCTCTTCTTTCAATATTTTTTATTGAGGCAAAAAGGAGGAGAGAGTATATGTGCTTTTCCATCAAGGACAAAGGGGGAGTTTGTTGGCTTTCGGTTGTTTTGTGGTTTGTCCTTGATGTCAAAATGTTTTTTGGTTTGTATCATTGATGTTAACGATGCTTTGGAATTCACATTGATTTCTCATATGGATGTTTTATAGTTGTTTGTGGTTACATGTTATAGTTACAGGTCTTTGATTTAGTTTTTCACAAGTATATGGCATTATACAGGTTAATGGCACTATATGACAAAAGTTTGGTTTCAATATGAGCAGATCAAGGCATACAAGGCATATGTTTAATATCATCACAATAATGCATTAGTTGAATTGACATGGTTTGGTGTATAAGGTGCAATTATCAAAGGCTCTCGAATTAGGGCATGAGAGGTAGAGGCTCACATGGAAAACACCAGGGTTTGCAATGATGTTTGAATGATTCTGAATAATCATGAGGATCTCTTTGATATGACAAAGCTCAGCTAGTGTGGGCAGTGGTAGGAGTGAAAGGAGAACAATTATTTTGGTCGGCCCAACATAGAAATGATGGTGATATGGTCGTTATTTCCAGGTGATATCTTTCACTTTTGTTGTTGTTGTTCCTACTTTTGCACAAATAGTTATACGATGTGAAAGGTCAATTTTTTCCGTTAACCAAGAAAATAAAATCTATTGGGGTTACATGGCATGGGGTTTTACATTTTCAAAATAGTGGAAAATGTGGGTATTTTACTTTAACCCGTATGTGGGTATAGTTAAGGGATGTGAAATTTTTGTTTAAGTGGTTAGTGTCCCTTGTCTGGTTTTTCGGGGTTATGGTTTCCATTCATCTTGTGAGTAAAGTTTTTGGTTTTGACTTTGGGTAAATGGCAATGCCAAGGTTTTTATAACAATTTATCATTCATTTACTTGTGACTGTATACGGGTAGTTTGTAACTGAAAGGTAGTTCAAAAATAGTAGAATACGGTGACAAAAGTAGTGATGGATTTATCAGTTTTTTTGTGGACAATTGGCATAAGTCAACATCATTTTTGGATGTTATAAAAATAGTGATTTGGCACTGTTCTGATTTGATGATTTTATTGCAATATCATATACTATGTTAGAGTTGTCTGAAACGAAAATATGAGATTTCAGACTTATCCAAAAGTTTTATTGCGTTGAAAATATTTATAATAGTGAATCTCATATTGTTGTATTTAAAGCATACGTTGTCATTCTCATACAACATTCTTCAATGTGCTTAATGAGGATTTTCATAGTCTTCTATTGTATTTCTAGGGTTGCAAAATTCCACTTCTAGGGTTCTAATAGAATGCTATAATTTGTTGTATTGTAATAGAGTTGGTGCTCTAAATTAGTGAGGGGTTGGTGCTCTAAATCAGTGAGGGGTTGGTGCTCCTTGGAGTGGGTGCTCCTGAACTTTGTAGAGTTGGTGCTCTATCTGAATAAAGTGATATATTTTTTGAGTGGTTTTTATTCCCCAAGAGGGTTTTCCACTCAAGAAAAAATATTGTGTTGTGTGATGATTTTATGTGTGATTTTTCTTATTTGTTTGATCTCAATATGTCATCAATTGCATTAAATGTTGTTAAGTTTCAGTCTTGCATCTCTGTCAATGTTTAAGTCAACATGTCATGCATAAAAGGTTCTGTTGTGGGCTCTGATACATGTGAATGTGTAAAACATCTTGAATTTAGTCTTTATTGATGATATGTCTATTTG
Source organism: Sequoia sempervirens (assembly GCA_007258455.2). Lineage (NCBI taxonomy): Eukaryota > Viridiplantae > Streptophyta > Pinopsida > Cupressales > Cupressaceae > Sequoia > Sequoia sempervirens. Next base: position 21,964 of record VDFB02167163.1, read on the forward strand.
ATTCATGGTTAATGCAAGTACAATGTTGTTTAGCACTAGTAAAATTTGCTCTATTAACAGTCATTTGGTCTTTTGGCCTTTCTTCACTTTTGTAAATGTTTATATCAAAATTTCATGCTCAAATGTTTTGTTATTGTTATGAACTCTAATACAAGAGAAAGTATAAAAGTATTCATTTGGTTTAGTGTTTGTTTCAATTTGTGTCAATGTTTTATTCATATGCCTAATTTGTGTTTAATGCACAAGTCAAGTTTGCTTCATAAATTGTCATTTTTCCTCTTGGTTCAAAAGCAAACATAGATTCTTGGTTTTGAAAAAGATTGTGACTTTTATAAATCACGTATTCACCCCCCCTCTCAGTGATTTCAGTCTTCCAGCACATTCCCGCAGTGGAAAGGAATGAGAGTGGACAAATAAAACATTTAAACAAGACCAAAACTAATGTCTCAGATCAACCACACTCTTCCTCAATTTAATTTTATGATTTGAATGAAATGTAACCACCAGGTTAGCCAAACCTAATGAAAACACAAATGAACATTGATATACACACTTCCCAACAAGAAGATGACATGCGGACTCCACAACACGCTTCATTATGCATGAGAATACATCTCAGATTTCTTTAGATACATCCACAACAAATGCAATATGCTTCAAACTTGTAACACCTTTCACCAGTTCATTTGGACTATGCAAACCCATACTGAAACACTGAAACATGACTTTTGGATCACCAAACTTCAACCTTCTTTGCCAAAACCTAGAGAACACCATCTCAAGACATATCCCAGATCCACAAGTTCTGAAACAAAATAGCGGAGGACTACGAAGCAGAAACATTTCTCTCAATCCACATAAGATCAAATCTTCCAGAACAATTCACACACTAGTGAATGTAACTTTCATGTACTATCACACCAAAAGCTAAAACTTAGGATATATCACCACAGGATCACCATTATCAAATCTTCAAATCTGTACAAGCATAGGATCAACACAGGAGAAACACAGAGCACATACCAGAGCACATTCTAAACACATTCATCACTCTAACTTCTCTTCTTTATTAATTTTCTTAAAAGCACTTGGAAACTCAACAACACAACACATATGCAATGACATAAAGATAGGTCCATGTACTCACAACATCTCAGCAGCATCTCAACTATACATGTACAATCTGCAACATACTGCACTGTGTTGACATCAATGACAACACCACCAGACTAGCTCATACTTGCAACAATCTCCCCCTTTGTCATTGATAGCAACACATGATGTGAAAAACCATCAAAGACAACATCCTTCACAATATCCTGGGAGAACACCTTCTCTTCCTATGCAACAGTTTTTCACATGACTTCCTCTCCCCCTTTGACATCAATGGAAAATACCAACAACTCTGATCACTCCCTCTTAGGAGCACACTCATATTGCAACAATGAATACCTTTTCTACTCCCCCTGCGAAGTAGAGCCATTTATCAGTCTAAATAAAGAATCTTTGAATTCACTGGACTAATGCACCTTCATGTACACTTTGTTTAGAGGGCCAATGACCCCCAACCTCTCCCTAAGATTCTCAAAAGTATCCTTTGGAAGAGCCTTAGTAAATGTGTCTACATTTTGTTCATTTGTGTCACATACTCTAATCTGACTTCATTCTCCAACACTTTTTCTCTCAAGAAATGATATTTGATAGATACATGTTTTTTTTTTCTTGAATGCATACTTAGGGTTCTTGAAACATTGCACTTTTGTTTGTCCTGAGAGAAATAGAAATAGGCTCATCACATATCACTTTAATGTCTTTCAGAGTTTGCTTCATCCACAAAACCTGTGTGCAACAGGATGTTGTAGCAATATATTATGCCTCTGCAGTGGATAAAGAAGTTGAGTCTTTCTTTTTACTCAACCATGAAACCAATCTTCCACCAAGAAATAAATCACCACCACTGGTACTCTTCCAGTCATCTACACATATGGCCCAATTAGCACCAGTATAAGCACTCGGAGTGAAATCATCACTCTTAGGATACCATAATCCATAATATGGTGTACCTTTAAGATATCTAAATATCCTCTTTACAGTTGTAACATGTGATTCTTTAGGATTTGCTTGGAATCTGGCAACTAAACATACTACATGCATAATATCTGGTCTAGTAGTAGTAAGATACAACATTTTTCCAATCATAGATTTGTATTTTCTCTTATCAGTCTTAG
>VDFB02167164.1:0-24293 GCA_007258455.2 Sequoia sempervirens
AAAATATAATTTTTTTATATAAAAATAATAATTTTAATTTTTTATAATTTATTTTAATGTTAATTTTTTTTGAATATTTAATAATATTGAATATATTTATATTCTCATTATAAATTAGAGTATTCTTCTACAAAATTTTACTTTTACATAATTAAATTAAAATATTTTAAATATTAAAATGACTAAACTATTATAGACATGTTAAATACATCTATCGAAAGTGATATCAATATTCAATTATTATATTTTTTAAAATGTTTAATTTATTTTTATTTGAAGAGCTTTATAGTATTATGTTTACATTATACACCTTGTTACAATCATACTTACACTACACATAATAAATAATTAAAATAAAATAAAAGCTTCACAATATTCTTGACCATAATGTACATGTTAGGTATTAATGCATACAAAATAATCTTATTCAAAATTTTCTTAACAAATAGAAATATAAAATGAAAGCTTCATAATATTTATGATCATAGAGTATGTAACATGTTAGGTAAAAATGCATATAAAAACTAATCCTAAGACACAAACATGCACATCACTTTTCTTAATTTTATTTAAATTAATTATATAAAATGCATGTACTTGATACAATTAATTTAAATCAAGTTGATGATAGTTTGGTATGATAAGATTTGATGTGCTGATGATTTCACTTAGTAATTTAGATATCTTTGTTTTCTATGCTTTTATGTAGATTCCACAACTATACCTATTTGCAAGCTCAACAAAGAGAGCTAAATACAATATATACACCTTTAAGTCATTTGCATTTGTTGAATGCAAGGATTTAAAAAAGATAGGAAAATAGCACATAAAATGTAAATGCATACTAATCATTTAAAGCATGCAAAACAAATCACTATCACAAATGCATCATGTAATAAGCCAATAATACATATATAAAGATAGTTTTTCAAGCACATAGAATGCAAATAAACATCTAGGTATATAAGATTACCCCTAGTATGAGATTTCATGGTAAGGTGAAATTGACCCTAAAGGTATAATAAGTGATATGAGGAGTCACCCCTAGTATGAGATTTAATGGTAAGGTGAAAATGACCCTAAAGGTATAATAAGTGATATGAGGAGTCATGGTTTCCCCTATGTGGCTCTTAGAACATGGTAGTGCATGTGAATGCACATGATATGATACAAAATGCATTTTGATATCTCTTGTATGGTAAAGGTGGATCTAGGAGCATAATCAAACATGTATGCACAAGATGATATAGATAAATCCAAATTTCATTTGATGTAAATTGCTAACTCATTATAAAGACATCACAATGGAGAAAATTAGATGTCCCCAATTTAAAAGGGTGTCTCTAGAATCATGATAGGACAACATGAGTGAACACTAAATATGGGGGAAGAATGATGTCTCACAATATAATAGGATGACATGGAATTGGAGATATGACTGTCATATGTTATAAAAAATAAGCATGAGCACATAATAGTAATCTAGGAATAAGGTAAATTGATAAGGCTCATAACTAAAATATAGTGATATAGAATAGACATATGATCTAAGCATGGTACAAGGTCATAGGAATAAGCATCAAGTAATCAAAGTAGAATATAGGTATTACAAGGGATGGGATCATGAGTATATAGACATAAAAGTATAAAACTATCATGATAAAATTGGATTTAGAAAAATTCACCACCAAAAATTCATCTAGAGAAAATTGGCCGCCATGACAAGTTCACCTCAAGTAAAATTCACCATTAGCAATTCATCGCCATGGAAAATTAATTTTCCATATATTAAAAAATATTAATACGATTAATTTCGATGAATTTGACGATGAATTGTCCCATGGTGAATTGTTGGTAGTGAATTTTTCGTTGGTGAATCGTTGGCTATGAAAATTAAGCATGGATGCATAACAATCAGAAAAGAAGGAAACAAGAAAAATAGAAAAAATGTGACAAAGATGAAAAACTAAGGATAAGATGTGAAGGGCGATAAAGACAATTTGTAACACTTAGAAAAGAGTCAAGTGAAAAGAAAAGTGTTGTGTACATTTGATTTAATCAACCTAAAGAATATAAAGAAAAGTCTTTAGTATATGATTAACATCATTAGAAGCTAAGTTTTTATCAAAATTAAATATTAGTTTCTTTAACATAATTAATATATTAACAACAAAAAATATATTCAAAATACAATGAAGACAATTTGAAGAAAATAAATAATTTATTATGTAATTTTTTTGGTATAATATATTTAAAATGATTAATTTAAAATATATTTAGAAAATTTTGAGTTTATTCAATTATTGAAATATAAAATTTTATAAAGAAATTAAAATTTTGTTTTATTTAAAAGTTTTATATTTTTTCATATTAGAAAGGTTTAAATTTAATTTTTTATTTAGGCATCTCAATATTGTTTATCAAATTATCATAAGTAAAATTTATTTTTATGAAAACTTAAACATTAATTTATATTAAAGATATTAAAAAAATTAGATTTAAATTAATTTAATACAAACATATTAAAATATTCATATATTTATATTAAAATATTTGTATATTTGTACATTAAAATAAAATATTTAATTTTTATTAAATTTTAACAATATTTTAAATATTTTTACACTTTAAATATGATAATTAAATATTTCAATTTTTATAAAAATAAAATAAAAATAAAAATAATATATATTAAATAAAATACTAAAACTAAAACATAACCTTATCATTTTAACTAAATGCTAAAAGTTTATATATTTAAATGTTATAAAACATCTCTTCTCACTAGTCTTGGCACATATATTTGGCCTCCACCGGATACATATACTATAAACTGCAACTGATAAACGAGATGGCACTAATATTTCTGTATAAAATGCAGCGCCTCTGAAACCTCCGTACGGAAGCTAAAATCTACTGATACACGGGTAATGTCAGAAAACTTCCGTGAACGGAAACTGAGATAAGATAGGTAGAGTTGAGTTATATAAACGTTGAGTCAAAGAGGCACATCCACCTAAGCAGTCAGCGCTGCTTAGTGTGTGATGTTTAAGCCCAGCCGATTGGATCCTCTAGAAGAAAGAGATATTAGTGGGAAAATTGCCTTACACAATGTTGTCGCAAACAGAACCCTGAAAACTGAAGATGCATTGAAGTTAATAGATGCACTGGTGGGTCATCTTAAAATTAAGGAACAGAAGGCAGTTTTCCTTTGGCCTTCCGCAATAGGAATCGGCACTGCAGACGAAACGAAAGGCCTACATCCGGATCTTAAACAGATTCTCGAGGGAAAGAAGAAGCCCTTCGCAGATATAAATCTGTTAAAGGCAGCAGCATCACAAAGAAACTCCAGCTTGACATGGGAGCTTCTCAACAGAGGAGGTGACATTACACAAATTCCCAACAATAAAGAATTTCGATGGGGTAAGAGTCGTCATCTATTAAAATTTTAGTCGTTTCTTTATATTTTTAAATATACGTATTAAATATAACTTCAATTTTATACTGTGGACAGTAAGGAGGCAAATAGAGAAATTCTCCGAGGCAGCTGACCGACCCACAATCAGGGACACTCTTGGTAATACTTTAGTAATCGCTATTGTTATAATAGTCTAATATACATGCATTATTTTAATTTCATCAGCAATCACAATTAACAAGGCAAATTTTGGTACAGGTCGCAGTATTCTGGCAGAATGCATAACTGCACATTTTCTAAATCCATTTATAAAAACTCCTATTACGGTGAGCATTACTGGCGGAAGTGGTATGGGAAAGAGCAGCCTTATGAATATGGTATGCATTTTGTTTTCATTTGCAAATTCTCCTTTGATCACCTCTCAATAAATGTTTGAATTTAAGAAGTCTTAAAACTTCTGGGCCTGCCCAGATAGAAGCTGAATTACTCCTTACAGCTGCCCACTTAGCGTTTCCAAACTTATGGAACAACTGTGACTATTTCAATGGAGCTAAAAAGTTAGACCTCAGTGGAGAGGGTAGAATGATGTGCTCTAAGATCGAGAAGGGGGTGGAAAATTTATTGGCCGGAAAGTGCAAAGAAACAAGTAGTTCTTCAAATGTACAGCCAAAAAATGTAAGAATAAGTTAACAGAAATTCGTATTAGTATTTCACCGAATACAAAAATTAATTCTACGGATGATAACTGATTATAAGCAGAAAAGGTCACTTCCATATTTTTTGAAGAAATATCGACCAGAATATGAAGCTGTTTACAAATATTTGGCATGTATGGATTTCAAGCTACCGGTGAGAGATGATGGCAGAACTTCTACTTGCTTAATTCTTTTCATTAAAATATATCTAAATATAAAGATTCTAATTGTTTTTTGTGATTTTCTTATGATACTTCTAGCTGAAAGACAAGGAAGAAGATTCAGTATATAAGAGTCAGGTGCAACCACTAGGAGCAGTTCCAAGGATTTTGACTGTAAAATTCAGTGCTGGGAACTATCGGGAAATGAACGAAGCTTGGGCAGGGCTGGCAGTTGAGATAACAAAAGAAATCGAGACGTCTATGACTCGCCGGTTGCTTAACCAGCACACTCTAAGCATTGACCGCTTAGGTGGCTGGTGTGGGCCCATTTCATCCGTTCCTTTCACTCTGTTTCCCTTAGCACTCCCGTTAACTGTTGCAGCCAGCACTTAACCGCCAATTTCCCGCTTATAATTCAAGCCAAATTCAAAACTGTGCCCGCGCAGCAAAAGTTTGGTGAATGCTCGTAAAGTGTTTGATCATATAAAACTTAATGCAGCGAACGAAAGGCATGCTGAATGCTCTGATAGATATGTATGCAAAATGTGGAAGCATAGACAAGGGACGTGAACTGTTCGATCAAATGCCTCAAAGAAATGTCGTCTCATGGAACGATTGCTGGAACAGGGGAAGCAATAAAACAGAGACAAATTTATATTTAAATAAACAAAACATTATGACTTGCCAGAGCTGCAGCCTACAAGACAAACACCAACCAATATCATCTCACCAGCCTGGGATGGACTCGCCAGAGAGTGATTAAATAATAACAGCACTGCCCTATTTATGGATATTTAGAATTCTCCTGCAACTCATTACAATCACAAAATACATGCATAAAATCTGTTTGATGTCGGTGGAAGATGGTTGGAGAAGAGTCTAGAATAAAGGACGAGAAGCTTCTGTATTAAGTGCATTGTTGACTAGGTTATTTGTTCATTGGTAGAAATTAATGCCTACAAATACTCCCCCTTAATTTCTACCACAAATTCTCAGTTTCTTTCACTGATGCTGCAGCATCTAAAATCTTCGTCTAGATCTAGCAATTGAACCTAGGAAATCCCATGATGCTATTGGGATGCTCTACCCATGAGCTCTGGCACATTTGGTTACTAGTCCATCATCGGTTCAGGTGCTCAACACTTGTATTTTCTTAGCACCTCCCATAGAGTCACACTACGGGTGCTCGGGGATCCTAGTTTTAATGGGCTCCATTGGCCACATATATTACTTTCATACAAAACCAGAATGATGCGGCATTCAACAATATTTCTTCCTTAATCCATTAAGGGCTTCACTTTGTTGGTGCTAATGATCTTCTGGTCTTCTTCAAGACTTCTACACCTTGTTTGATCTCAGCTCAAGCACTTCCAATAATCTCTGTCTTCAGCTTTCCAAATAACTTTGACAGGCTCTTCTAATCTACAATGATCTCCCCCTTCGATCCCGGCTCTTTACAAAGATCAAATCTTATCTCCTATTTTCTACATGTGTATTCGCATGTTTAATGAAACGCTTCTCGTGATCTTCTTCTTTAACTGTGATTTTCTCTTATTCCGGTTTCTCCATGATCAGTAAAACTGGTGACAAATTGCGAATCGACATGGTGTGATTCTTCACCTGCATTGAACCCATCAATGTATGCTTTTCAAAACTCACATCCTATGTTACTACGTAGCGGTCGCATCACGTAACCCATAACAAGATTTTCACACTCGCTTGCCACAATATCTCCAAGATCGCCTACCATATATGCTCCATACCATTGTTAACAAGGAAGCAACAAAACAGAGACAAATTTATATTAAATAAAACAAAACATTACACTTAGTTACTGAGCTGCAGCTCATACATTAAACACCAAACTGATATCTTCTAACAGCTTTGCGGAGCTGGACTCTACTAGAGAGTGATTAGCCACAATAAATTTGCCTCTATTTATAGAGGGCTCAGGAATTCTCCAGAACCTATTATAGTCACAAAATACATGCATGAAATTTGTTTTGATGTTGGTGGAAGCTTCCATTGAGAGGAGTTCAGGAATAAGGGCGGTAGCTTCGATTAAATGCATTGTTGACAAACCTATTTGTTCATTGGCGAATTAATGCCTACATGGATGATTCCAGATACACAAAAAATGAGGCGTAGTAAATTTCAAGCAAATGAAATCAGTAGTTGTAAAGCCGTATCATGCAACTTTGCACAGCCTTCCCCGGGTCATTCAAAAAAAAATGGGAGCTTTGGAACAGGGTATGGACATCCATCAAATGATGGACAGAGGAATTTAGTCAGATTGTAGTTGCAACTACCCCGGTAGACATGTATGCAAAATGTGGAAGCATAGACAACGACGGTAATTGTTTGACAGAATGCCTAAAAACAAAAAACTTTTTACTGGAATGTCATGATTGCAGGAGATGCCTAAAAAAAACTGTTTAACAGAATGCCTCGAATAAACATGTTCTGACAGAGTGCCCTGATTGTAGATTATTCATAAAATTGACTTTTTAAAAAGGTTTTAGGAACTTTCAAGCAAATGTATTTGGTAGGTGTAAAGATAGACTCTGCAACCTTTGCCAGCATTCTCCTAGCCTATGCCAAAATGGGAGCTTTGGAACAGGGTATGGACATTTGATGTAGTTGCAACTACTCTAGTAGAAATGTATGCAAAATGTGGAAGCACAGACAAGGGTCGGGAACTATTATGAAACCATATAGGAATTCTACATTCTTATTTTATTCTTCATTTCTTAAAATTGTAGCACTCTTTTGTTTGTTGTTATTTATCTTAGTTTTTTTTTGAAAAATCACATGTAATAAAGGTATGGTTGCACTCTACAGGTGTGCCAATATTCTTATACCAAAATTCAACTTTGATTCTTTTATTAGCAACTAAAATTGAACTTTGTTCTTTTTATTGGCAACCTCAATTTTTTAAATAGATCCTCTTATTATTTTTTATCAACTAGTTTATCTAATTTCTATCCATCATTCTTATTATCTTTAAATTTCTGTGAACAATCTTGTTGTTCATAAATTTAATTGTTGGTAAATCAACCAATTTCTTAGTTTGTTATCATTTTTCAATTGAGTCCCATTTAGCTTAAATAAGGCATGTTACACAATCTAACTAGAAAGAACAAGAATTTTGTTATTTAGTTCGTATAGAATTTTGTGTGTTTGGGTTAACTTAAGTAAACCTATTTATGGTAGATTTGTAGTTGAATCCTAAGATAGATAATTGAAAAGGCTTTCCTATGCTTAAATCATGTAGGCTATCTATTTTCTATCTATATTTGTAGTGAACTTGATATGAATCATAACCTTCATTATTTATTCCTTTCTTCATTTTCAAAAGAATTTTTCTCTCTAAACAACAAACTCTCATTCACTAATGTCAAAAAAATAGTTAATTCTACTTTGATTCTTAATTTTTATCATCATTCAACAAAACTTTTTTTTTGAGTAAACATAAACATAGTCACAACATATAGACCTTATCACAATTAGTTTAGTGTCCATTTACTACACTATTGTTTGTCTTTTATTTTCACCTAAAAATAAAAACTCTACATTTTTCAACTAAAATTTCTCATAGTATATGAGGATGTATCATTTTGATGTTCTTTAATAGAAATTGTTGCCTTTCCTTCTTTGACAATCCCTTCCTCCTATATTATCTATTATAGGGACCCTCACTTAAACCTGTCTATGTATTTCCCTTCATTACCATTCCTTCCTTCTTCTATTGTCATCCACCCATATGTTGTCCCACTCTACATTTCTCACAATGAGGACCACTTTGATAATGATTCCCTATTAAATGATTATAAGTTTATCACTCAACAAAATTGATCATCACTTGTCTCTCCTCCAAAGTAGACTACCTGACGATGTCATCTACTCCTTAACAAATATCACCATCACCCAACTTGAGCCTGGCTAGGGATATTACAAGGTATAGGATAAATTGTCTACACTCATCTCTCTTTATAGTCTAGTTCTCCTACATTCATCCCTCTCTTCTAACCAACTTCTTTTCTTTTTCCTACCACTCAATATTCCTTCACCTAATTTTTCATGTTGACTCATCCAACTCACATTCTACCATTTATGTCTCTCACTCCATTCCTCCTTTTAACTATGATCATGTCCCTTTAGGTAACCAATTTACCTCCTACCCTTATGTGTCACCCTTTCAACCCTTCACTTATCTTTCTTGATCCTTTCTTACCACTATTGTCACTCCCTCTCCTATCACTCCATTAACCCCACAACCCTTGCCACACTCTTACCAAAACATGATTTTTTTACATCTACCCTCAGTGTCCCAACCTATGCTCCTAACCAAGTATCACTTACCACCTAGTTCAAGAAATTTCAATTATAAAATGCTAGCTAGATCTATTCTTCCATCATCCTAAACCCCAGGGGATGGAACCTTAAACCTCCTTCACAACATAATATGTTTGGCTATACTAAATCACCCAAAAGAACCATAGTTCATCATGTTAAATATTGACATACATGTATGATTGGATAAGTGATCCTAAGATACATGTTCAATACTTTATAGATCAATGTGGATTGATTATTACTTTGATGATATATTAATAGCTAAGCTTTTCTATATCCATTAAGAAAAAATAAACAAAAAATGGTCCTATTCTATGGGTTCCTTCCTCTATCTTATCTTTTCATGGAACATATTCAAGTCAAAATAGGGTTGTAGGTTAGTTTCATCAACATGTTATGCATTGCAATCAAGGCGTAAATGAGAAGGCGATGGATTTTATCTTTTATTATCAATGCATTATTTCATAGATCTCCTATCTTCTTCTCAACTCTAATATTGAGAGAGTATTTATTAGGAATCTTTTCCAAAAGATTCAAAATCAAAATCTCTTGCATAAATATCCAACTTTTATAACACTTTCTACCACCTTGTATGATTATACATGGGTGATGGATCATTTTAATGTCATCTCCTCTTTGACCTCTAATGCCTCTATTTATTTAGCCCCATTCTCTTCTCAAGAAACCAATAATTCTACAAATAAGAACACCAATAACTTATAATTTTCTCTTTAACCCAACCCTAATAAAAATAATAATTAAAGTAACTAAAACTGCCTTACTCCTCATCACCTAAACTTACTATCTCCCTTTCTTCACAAGCTAGTTCACTAATTGGATGAATCTAGAAAAACCCCCAATTCCATCTTTCAATGGTTTATTTCAAATAGCCTTATCCAACTTCATTCTGTCCAACCCTTGAACCCTAACCTCTTCTTATTCTACCAAATTTTCTAATTCTTTTAATCTGTGGACCTATTTTTCTTTGAAACATGCCTTACTATCATCCTCTCCTTTTTGTTTTTCTTAATTATCTCTTTGGACTTCCTTCTCACCAAATTATGTACCTCCTTACTAAAATAAATTTTCTTCTTGTTCACTTTCATAAATTCTCCTAGGAAATGCTTTTGTTAATCCAACCCTAGGTAATTATTGAAGTTCTTTTTCTCTTTTTCTTAAGTTTCCACATTGAATTTTTCTTGAGTGTTTCCTTTTTTCCTTTGTATTATTTTCTAATTTCTCTTTTTTCAACGAGGATTCTCCTATTCTACATTTGTTTTCTATATTTGATTTCTCACATTGTCTAACATTTTATCATTTACTTTAGTTATTCATTACTAATTTAGCATCATAGGTGTACATTTAGACTAGAAAATTATTCACTTTTTTATCATGGTACCAACACATTCGTATTGAACTATTAAATTTGGGACAACTAGAAGTATCATGTGATTTATCATCACAAAAATCACATGTGGAATTTCCTCATTTTTTCTTTTGCACTCATTAGCATAATGTCCTAGTTTACCTTTGTTATAATATATTGGCCTTTCAACCCTTCCTCTTTCTTCGGTACCTCTATGCTTATTGTGGTAGCCTCCCCTACCACCACCTTCTCAATAGTTACCATGGTAACTCATGGAGGGTCCTATATCTTGAATTTGTGGTACCACATACTGTATACTATTAAGTGGTCTTATACTTGCTCTCAATTGAAGTTCCCACTAGCCATGTTCCAAATGAACATTCAATGCTCTTATAGCTAAATCCTATACTCTATCCATACCCATATCCATAAAATGCTTCCCTAGTCAATCTATGAACCATTGGTTCATATTCATCTTGTTCATGAAGTAACATTAGACAAAAAAAAAAATCATGTTTGTCCCACGTTATATTTTAAAGTATCCACTTACTATCTTTCTATGGAATTTCATAAGTTCCCCTCTTAGTGTTGTAGTCCTCTTGGTGCCTTTTATGATCAAGTATTCATTCCTTAGATGTTCTTCCCTATTGTAATTTTTAAACAAAAAGTTACTTCTTTGAGGTGGGGTAGAAGTCTCATCCTTCTCACATTTTATTAGAATTTCTTACTTCAACATTATGTTTTCCAGCTCTAATTTGAAATTATCAATTTCATCCTTTCCTCCTAAATCATTCTCCCATATCTTTGACTAGGATTATATTCTAGTGATCAATTCTACTGCATCCTTATACAAAGAGGAAATATTTTCATCTACTTATGTTATAATGTGTGGGGATAACCCTAAAATAAACTACCCAATTCATTTGTTTTATGTCAATGTTTCTTCTTAGTTTCTAACCACACTTTTAAATTATTGTTCATAAAATTTTACTAATCCCTCATTTTTTTCATCTTCCATAATATTTAAATTTTTTTTGTCCATACATCAGGTGAATGTAAATTTCTCACAAATAAGTCACTCAATTCTTTCCATATTTTTATCATGCTTAGGCCATTATTTAATATTCCATTTTAGTGCCTCATCATTGAGGGTATCCACAAAATCATATAGTTGGGTCTAGTCATCATTAATGTCAACCCAACTCCAATGAAAGTCCAAGGTAAAGAGATGTTTGCTAGCATCCTTGGTGTATTTACCAAAAATAGGGAGCTTAGTCATATGTGCATCCATATTTGGAGGAGGTAAATGTGTTCTTGATTTATTTTGTATGGTTAGGTTGTATCCTTTCTCTTAATCTAGTCTCTACTCTTGTATCTCTTTCTCTCTTTTTATCATGGCTTCTTTGTCTAGTTTTTGGTGACTTATTTTATTTTGTTTCTAAATATTATCTCCTCTTCTTCACCAATTAACAACTACTTTACTTCCTCCCTTATTTACTTCCTCTTCTTCCCTATAGCAACCACATCAATAGTATCCCTAAAAATAAGGTCAAAGTTCTCTAAGTTCATTGTTACCATATATTCTTTCAATTGCCTTATCATTTTTAATGATAGGTTGGTCTATAAATTTCCACCGGCATTTCCAGTCAGTGCCGGCGGGACCCCACAAACTATTCCGGCTGCCCAGTACCTGTCACGTCGTTTTAAAGTGCGATAATTAATATAAATGTCGGTGCTAGGTTGTGTAGATGACGTGGCGTGGAACCCTTAGCAGATGGTTTGTCCCATTCATGTACCACAGAGAGGAGAAAGGATTTGAACCTGCGACCATGACGCCCAGATACAAGATGTGCCTGTGCTTCACTCACAAGTTCAAATCAGAGGGCGGCCAAACCTTGGAGGAAATCGAGAGTCTGTTTGCTGAGTACTCCGAGAACAGGCAGATGAGTGTCAAAAATCTACAGCGATTTCTGGTGGAGGTTCATGGGCAGACAAACGCCACGGAGAAAGACGCGGAGACTATCATTCGCACTCGTTTGGGCATTTTCCACCGTCACACCCTCAATTCCACACAATTTTACGATTTTCTATTCTCCGAGCAACTCAATCCGGCTTTGGATTCTAAGGTATTCTTGTTTTTATATTCCCTGTTTGTGCCTTTTCCTGCAGAAATTTTGTGGCAGGGCGTCAATTTCAATTTATTTACTGGCTGCATTTTATTTATTTTAAAATCTTCGTTTAAATATATATTATATGACGCGAGGGAAGGAATATTTGCATCAGTTTGAAGAATTAGTCAAGTATCTCGAATAATTAGGCGAGTCTCTTGTAATCCTCGACTATTAGCTAGATGATAAAAAAAGCTGTAACTACAAAATCAACAAAATTCTAGTCTAGAATTTAAACCTAAATTATATGTCTAATTGAATAATAGATGATCTGTATGCAAGTGTGTTGCTCCTTGAATAGAACCAAGGCCATCGATAAACAAATGTAGGTCCCATATCCATCTAAGCCTGGATTAGGTTGGACTGTGAACTGTTTGACAGAATGCCTCAAAGAAATGCTTGAAAAATGCGGAGGCAAGGACAAGGCGTGCGAACTTTGACAAATGCGGAGGCAAAGACAAGGCACGCAAACTCTTTGACAGAATGCTTCAAAGAAATGTTGTCGTGGGGTATGCAATGATTGCAGGCTCTGCACAAAATGGATTTGTTGAATGGGCTCTAGACACCTTCACACAAATGCAATTGGCAGGTGAAATACCTGACTTAACAACCTTTACCAGCATCCTTCCCGCCTGGGCAAAATGAGAGCGTTGGAACAGGTTGCCACAATTAAGTTGTGCCTTGGCCGTATTGTCAATTTGTACAGTGATCCTTTAATTCTTGATACACTTTTAAAGTGGTTGAATGAATTTTTGTAACTACCAATGCAAAGTGCATTTTTCAAGATCTCTGCTTTCGTCTCCAGGTTGCCAACCACAAATAATTCAAACTGCGTGACATACAATGTTACTCATTCTTATTATAGGGATGACGTGCAGTTAAATTATTACTACTATTTGTCTTGAGTTAAATATTATTCTAATTAGAATTAGTTTTTTAGACTCACAAATGGGAATTGGGTAGTCGTCCCAGAAATAAACTATAGTGTGTTTGATAAAAAAAATTCACGCAACTGATGATGCTGACGTGACACCTTCGGACCTCGTGACTTTGTGACCAGGGTTTTTTAACCAATCAAGATAGGTAAATTGCCCCAATTTTTAAGATAATTATTATTGTATTTAAGATCTTTTAAATTAATTATTAATTAAACTTCTTAATAAGTAAAAAATAAAAAAGTGTGTAAAATAAATATTTATCTTTTATAAAGTTAAAATGTAAACTTTTAAATAAAAAATATTTTTGGGGATAAAATAATCACATGCCTAACTGAATATTGATTGTGCTAAAGATTCTTCCTGTTGCCCATCAGAAGTTTGCAAGATAAGCGGCTATAATAATGCAACCAATAGAACAACAGGAAATTCAGCTCAATTTCAAATTTTCATTTTGAATCACAAACTCCCGCCCCCTCCCCTCTTCCAAGTGTTCTGCTTGGCAATGTTGCAAAGCCAAGACTTTGAAAATATTAGCTGATATATATATAGAGATAAATATAGGGAGGGAGAAATAGGGAGTGTGTGTGAGAGTGAGGGAGAGATATTGAGAGGGGTAAGGAGATAGGGATAGGGAGAGGTAGAAAGGAAGATAGAGATAGAGATGATGGATATGGAGAGGGAGGGAGAGAGAAATAGAGATATAAAGAGGGGGAGACAGAGAGGGAGATCTATGGAGGGATAGAAAGATTTAGGAAGTTATATAGAGAGGTAGAGAGAGGGAGATATATATAGAGAGAGGTACAAATGTATTAAATTAGGATATATGTGTATATTAGAGAGAGATGGATATATATATATAGAGAGAGAGAGAGAGAGAGAAATGGATATGATTAGGATTAAATTAGGTTAGGGTTCAATAAAAATTCTAAGATAAAGCTTGGAGGGTTTAGGTGATTGAAGATAGATTAGGATGACAATTAGGGTTAGGGTTAAGGATTAATTAGGATTAGGATTGAATTAGGGATAGGGTTAAGGTTAGGGATCAGTTAGGATTAAGCTTCAATTAGGATTCAATTAGAGGCCAATTAGGGTTATAACTAGGATTAAAGTTAGGTCAAGGTTTAGTTAGGGTTAGGGTTCTAAAATAAAGCTTGGGTTTAGCATTGGGACCTTAGGGTTCAATTAGGGTTTGGATTGTGGTTTGGGTTCAATTAGGGTTAAGATTCAATATGTTAGGCTTAGAGTTAGGGTTCAAGCTTAATTAAGGTTGAATTTTAATAGGGTTAGGGTTAGGGTTTTAATATAAATCCTAGGTTTAAAGGGTTTGCATTGAATTAGCATTAGAACTAGGGTTAGATTTATATTAGGGTTAGAGTTAGGAGTTACAAATCAAGATTAGTGTTAGGGTTTGTGTAAGGGTTAGGGTCAGTTTTAGATGATTAATTAGTGTGAGGGTTAGGATTTAATTAGGACTAAGATTCAATTAGGGTGGTTAGGGTTCAACTGATGTTCAATTAGGGTAAGGGATCTAGGATAAAGTTTGGGTAAGGCTTAGGATTGGGGTTAGAATTCAATTAGGACTAGGGTTAGGGTTACAATTATGGTAAGGGTTAAGATTCAATTAGGAATTAATTAGGGATACAGTTAGGGTAGGAAAACAAGAGAGAACAAAGGAGAGAAACAAAAATATTGAAGTTGATAGAGATCTACAAATTCCAAGGGATAGAAAGGAGAGGGACAGAGAGAATGATCGAGAAAGGGAGAAGGAGAAAGATAGAGATAGGGAAGGGAGAGAGAAGGATAAGGATAAACACAAATACAAGGACATGGATAGAGAAAGGGAAAAGGATAGAGAAAAGGAGAAAGATAGGGACAAGGAAGGGAGAGAGAAGGAAAGGGATAGACTGTGAGACAGGGATAGGGATAGAGAACAGGAGAAGGAAAGAGAAAAGTAGAAAGATAGGGATAAGGAGGTGAGAGATAAAGACAAGGATAAGTTGAGAGATAAGGGAAAGGATAGAGAAAGGGAAAAAGAAAGTGAAAAGGAGAAAGATAGAGATAAGGAGGAGTGAGAGAAGGACAGGGATAAATCAAGAGATAAGGAAAGAGAAAAGTAGAAAGATAGGGATAAGGAGGTGAGAGATAAAGACAAGGGTAAGTTGAGAGATAAGGGAAAGGATAGAGAAAGGGAAAAAGAAAGTGAAAAGGAGAAAGATAGAGATAAGGAGGAGTGAGAGAAGGACGGGGATAAATCAAGATATAAGGATAGGGATAGGGAGAAAGATAGAGAGAGGGACTGAACTAGGGATAGAGATAGGGACAGGGGCAGGGACAAAGTAAAGGAGAGGACTAGAGACTGAGATCGAGATAGAGAATCTAACAAAGATAAAGAAAGAGAAAAGGAGGAGAGATCAAAAGCAAAGGATAAAGAGAGAAAAGATGGAGGAAAATCTAAACAGACAGAAACCAGGAGTGGTGATAATGCAAAGGAGAAAGAGAAGAACAAGGAAAGGGACAATGAAGAAATGATTCGAAGAGAACCAGATGGTCATAACTTGTCAACAACAAAGCTAGAAGAAAAGATTGGAAAGTAAGTAATAGTTCTTTGCCATTGCATCTTGCTTTAAAGCAGTCTTTGCTACTTCACTTTCTTTCCATTTCATTCAGTCCATGATACTCTGAATCTCCATTGCTATTATTTGATAATGATATATAACTTTATCTTCCTTAGAACAATGGTTTTCATGAGTTCCATGCAATAAGCAATATTCTGGAGTAATGCTTGACATTGCCTTTTGTTTATGATATAATACAAATTATTATTGTTTTGAGAAGCATGTTACAAGTATTTTAAAAAAAATAATATTTTAGTAATAGCATTTTAATGTTTTGAAGACTAAGGGAGGAAAGAATTAAGTAGAAGTCAGAAGGTGGATCAAATTTTTTATCATGGGTGAACAAGAGTAGAAAGATCAAGGAACATAAAAATGTAGAGAAGGAAAAAGCTAAACGTCTTGCAAGAATATTTGAAAGTAGGTTTGTAACCTTTAGAGGCTTACATTCTCTCTCTACTAATTTAAGGGTTTTCCATTTCACTAATCAAATTGTCCTTGTAAAGTTGATTCAAAATTTCTTCTACTGAATGCAAACCCCTTTTTTCTGGTTTTGTTTCTTCTCCAAGGATAATGTGGAGGAACAGCTTATCGGCGTAAGTATTGCACCTCATTGGTGCAAGTGCTAGTTTATTTTATTTTAATTTTCATTCACATTTACACCATCACCATATAATAATTTTTTTTTGGTTCTTTTATATGTTTACATTTTTTTTCGATAAATAAGGTGAGATTATATTAATATTGAAAAGTTTTAGAGAGCTATATGATTGCCAACGACACCAGATTTGTGCCACCACCCAGTTACAGCCACCCCAACCCCAGACTACCATCATATTTGTCAAAATGACCACGCAGGGTCAAGCCATCCTCGATCGAACAAAAACCTACCCCCAAAACACTTAGTAGAAACATAAGACGACCATTATCAGAGTAAACCTAAAAAACTAGACCAGACACACAATTACATTCACCAGAGATTTTGTTGTGTAAACACCCTAAGTTCATATAGCCAGGTTACATTCTGAGCCGCTAAGAGATTGCATTTCTTTTTCCGGAATTCGACCCTAGCTGTCACCAGCTTACAATGTTCAATCAGCTCCAGACCTTCAATGTCCAAGAGGAAGGGATAGTAATTTACAGTGGCCCCATATTCCTTGAAACCAACCCCATGTTACGTGGATGAGAACTACCCAAACTGAGTCTTGCCACAACCAGAGCCTGCTCCAGCCCAACCAAGAGGTATTTTTTGAAAAGCCGCAGCATGACCACCTTTGCATCGTTCTTGGAAACCCCCACGTCTAGAATCCCAGCAAGCACCCTGGAAGAGATACTCGAATCCAATCGGGGACCATCGCTGCCCTCCACAAAATGCCTGCCAAGAATGAATTTTACCGTCGAAATGGAAAGGAAGTTTGGATGCCTGGTAATGCGTCTCAGCTGCAACCTCGAGACCGGGCGCCAAAATGCCATTTCCCACTTGCTGCTCGTAAGCTGGACAAGAGTTTCCATCCCGCCACAGACCAGGCCACAAGCAGAGAGCTTTACAATGAACATTACCATGAAGAAATGGAGCTAGAGAGCCAATTTTAACATTTCGCATGCTTTGTGGGGATCAAGGAAAGGTCAAGTCACCACCTCACCACATACCCATATCATCCGAGAGAACAATTTACCATAATGTCACGAAAATCTTGCAAACGTTGAGGAAGACTTGTAATGTGCACCAAGCTTGAGTTATAAGGACAATATGACAGCTCAACTTACCAAGAACATGCCAACTCAACACCCAGCTAAGAAAGGAAAAACAAGGTGCTTAACTTCCACCACCAATGCCAGTTTTCTCTCGGCTGGGCTTAAGTATCACACATTAAGCCTTGACATTTTAGGTCAGTCAAACAAATATATTTTCTGTTTTCCTTTTCCGTTCAACACGTCACTGTCACGGCTGGGCACTGTCACGCTGGACTTCGTACAGATCACTATTCACGTGCCCGCATCAAACACTGTACATGCCCTATTTGTCATTAACTTAGGTACCTATTTCTTCTCCCACATTTTTCAACGCAGCTCCAAATTATTCACATTTTATGATGGCGTGGGAAATTTGAAGGTTTATCCGCTGGTAAGCACTGGATTATGGATTATTTATAGATTTATTTTAGATTTATATTAAAAGATTATTTGTTGTATTTGAAAATAAATTATTTATATAAAAATATTTAAGATAATTAAATAATACAATAAATTATATAAATTAAATTTAAGTAAATCTATTGCATTAAAATAATAAAATAATTGATATATATTTGAAATATATTTATATAAAATTTATTTATTTATATATATTAATAATAAATCAATTATTATATATTATTTATTAATATATATAAATATAATAAATATATATAAAATAAGATAATGATAATATTTTATATATTATTTATTATTTATATAATATTATTGTATATTATTATATTTTTATATATAACAAATTATTTATTTTAATATATTATATATATTATATTATATAAATTATTTTTATATAAATAATATAATATAATCTATCATAATGATTTAATCCCTTGCATTTATTTTTTTAAAGTAGTTAATACAATAATATGATTTATTAGTCTCAACTATCATACATAATATATGTTTATTTATATTTAATTAATTACATTTATTTAACTAGCTTATATTTGGTGAACCTTTCTACCTTACACAAACTATTTTTTTAAATATTTCTTATCCATATTAGAGTTTTCCATATCAATATATATATGGCATATACATCTCACTTTTAGATAAAAGAAAAAAAAATGTTACAATCATTGTCTTTGACAATGATTTTTAGCTTTATTTTTTATTTTTTTCACCCACCCTTAAAATCATATTAAGGTTTAATTTTAGATCTAATATACCACTAAAATTTTCACAATTTTTGATCTAAATCTAAACTTCTAATCTTTATTTTTCAATCTTTTTTATTACATGAGCTACTTGAGATCCTAGTCTTCCATTACAAATGAGTGCTCATCTAAACCCTACCATGGCTACCACAAATCAAACTGAGATCTATTGTGATGCTCATATTGAAAAAACAAATTCTATTATATATATAATATGTATATATATTACATATAATATAATATAATATATAATAAGACAATAATAATATTTTATATATTATTTATATATACTATTATTACATATTATTATATATTTATATAACATATTATTTATTCTATTATACTATATACTATATTATTAGTACTTTCCATAGTAATATTATTGCAATGAGTTTTGTTAATTAGTTATTAATAAGTTGGTTTTGAACCAATTAAAAACTAAAAAAAAATACCCTTTTTAAATAAAATTTAATATTTGTAAAGTGAACATGTAAATATTTAACTTTTGAAATTTGAAAAAATATTTTTCTTGAATGTGATTGGTTAAAAAATTTGAGTTGTTATGGGTGGATTTTTAGGAAATTGATGGTAAACTATTATTTTGTCATTTCTTTTAATCAATTTTACTCCAATTTTTCTATTATTTTGATGGTTTTATCTAAATATATTTATAAGAGAATAAATGAAACAATACACATCAATTAAAATGTGGAAAAACCTATGATAAAAAAACCCACAAAGTGTAATTCAATATAAAAAATTTACCCTCTCTTTTCCACAAATGCCTCACAACTTACCTTCTTTACTACCATTTTAATCACAATGGATATTTAATTTTACTCACATACAACTCCCTTAAATATAGGGATTGAATACATTTCATTTACTTGTTAGTTATAGTCTATATATTTAACCATTTAATAAACATTATATTCAAATAGACTTGTATTTATAATTTTATACTCCATAAAATACAAATAATTTTAATTAAAAATTGTAACATAAACTAGTATAGATATAAGAGTTTGTTGCTTATGAATTAAACATATAAGAGGTGAGGGGAAGGTTGCACAAGAATCAAGATGTTTTCTTAATAGAAGAAATTTAGAAGGAGAAAATATAATATAGAAAAAATATTACAAGTAATCAAAATTAGAAAACAACACCATTCGTTTAAAAGACTATTACAACAAAAAAAATCAAGTGTAATATAATGTTGAAAATATTAAAGAAATTTCATTAATTTGAATTTTTTATTAATTAATTTAATTTTTTTATTAATAAAAAAATAAGATCTAAAATTAATATAATAATAACAATTTTGAAAAGTAAAGAATAATTTTACAACAACAAATTAATAAATTTTATAAATACTAATCTTTACATTACAATAATACACTACCTTATAAACTTACTAGATAATAAAATAGACTCTACCATTTTTCCAATATTAATCTTTACATTATAATATAAATTTACAATGTAAAATTAATATAAATTTGACATTAAAATTTTTAACAAATACAAGACAATATAAGAGGAAGAATGTTATAAGAATATTGTTAATTTGTATTAAAATAATGAAATTATAATATAGAGATATTAAGTTAAAAAACTCTAAGAATCTCCTCGAAAACTGTCGAATTACAATGACAGGCAATTGCCTTCCCCCGGCGGCGGCGAGTTAATAGGTGTGCTCGCTCCTTTTTGTTCTCTCTTTTAATGCATTTATTATGAATGCATCCTCTCCCTCTTCCCTTTGTCGTTCGGCAGAGGCCGTACCCCCTATTTGCCCTTCGGCTGCGCCAAGGGCATCAATGGCATCTGACACTCCAAGCATAGTTAATCCCAAAAATAATTCATTACTTACAAGACCCAAATCGTTCTCTGAGGCGGTTGTTAACTCTGGTATTACCATTGACACGAGCGCAAGGTTTAACTTATCAAGTTTTCATGAAGCCTACGAATCCGGTAAGAACAATGGGGTTGCTCTTTTACCTTTCTCTGTTTCTCCTAATCCGGAAATGCTTGTTGAAATAGGTAAGGAAAAAAATAGGTTAAGGAATTATGCTATTTTCTTCTCTACTGTTGAAGTGGATAAATGCCCTCCTAGGAAATTCTTAGATGATTGGTTCCATAACTATTGGAACCTGAAACTTGGTTTCCATATTTCATTTTGTAGGCAAATTCAGAAAGGTCTATTTGTAATTTTCTTTGCTAATCATGAATCCCAGGCCGAAATTCTTAAAAAACAGTACTAGACCGTGGGCTCTACCTCCTTTCGCGCCTTAGCTTGGTCTCCTGAGGCCATTCATGAGGAAGTTCTTGCCCTCTCAGCCCCTCGGTGGATTTTGGTTAAACAGATCCTGCCATTTCTATGGCGTTTCCTTCCTCAATTGCTCGAACTACTTGGTAAAGTCATATGAATGGATGACACTATGAGATTGGTCCCTCATATGGATGCCAGAGTGCTTATCTTGTTGAATCTGGGTAAAGAAATTCTGACTGAGATTAACATTGACATCTCTGAGGACAATTTCTCTTGTCCCATTGAAATTCTCGGGGGTCTGAATGCTTGCTTTTTGTGTAGAAGAGAAGGGCATCTAAGGAAGGACTGCCCCATCCTTAAGAAAAAACCAATGCCGACTAAACCCTCGCCTCTCCAAAAATCCTTTGATACTGCTAACCCTAATTTGGAATCCTCGGTGAACAAAACCCCTCATGTTGCTGAGCCTTCTAATCCCCCCCAGTTTTGGCCTCCAACTCCCCGTCCATCCCTGTTGCCCTTTCCCCTGCTTTAATCTCAGCTAACTCCTTGTCCCTTGTGAATGTGACTCAAAATGACGGGCTCCAAACCGTGGCCAAAACTTCCAATAAGTGTAGACGAAGGACCAATAAGCAGACTAACACCTCTATTGAGGGCTCCCTGTCCTTGAATCCTCAGCTTACCTCCAACACGGACAACTCTGTCCTGGCCGCTTCAAAAGAAATCCAAATATGCTCCCCCCCAACTAGTTTGATTCTCAAGGACCTCTCTGACAAACACATTGACCCAGCCCCTCCCTAGAACTTCCCTCATAAGATCTTTCGTGAGCTTAGTGATGATTGTTTGCTTGAGATCATCCCTGCCTACAAGTACTCCTCTGTTTCCGCTTTTCTCCCTTCAAAGCATACCATGGATATGGATATCCTGTCCCCTGCTGGATTAGATAATGAGGACAAATTCAAAGGAGATTTCCCCACATCTAAACGACGGGGGAGACGCTTGGGCTCCAAAAATAAGAACTCTAGTAAGAAGCTAGGGGTTATCCCTACTGTTGATACAGCCCCAATTGTGGGGTCCACAGATCATTATTCCCCCCCCACATGTTTCCTCATGAATTGCATTTCATGGAACATAAGAGCGCTTGAATCCCCTGACAGAAGATTTTTCATTAAGCAGTATTTAGATACCTGTAAGTCCATGGGTGGTATGTAACGGTGATCATGCTATCTTGTATATTACATGGTATCTGTACACCACTGGCCCCGTCAGCGGGGTCAGGACGAATACTGGGTAGAGGATTGGTACTTGACCCGGCGCATTGCCCGTTTTGTCGTCAGTGAAAAAGGAAAAATCTCCGAAAAAGAAAGAAAACCGACTTTGTAAAACCCTAATTCTGGAAGCTTCTAAAAGCTTGTTAAAAGGGGTTGGGATGGGGGTTACAATATGATAAAAAACGTGATTATTAGCAAGATTGTAATAGGTTTGCAGCTGGATAATAAGAAAGTATTGGATTAGGCTGCGGTTTGGTGGATGTAGCCCAGTTAGGTGAATCCCGTTAAATTCTACGTGTTATGATTTATTCTGTGTATGTTTTAGTTTCTCTGTTTATTATTTAAATCCTGCATTTAATTGTTAGATATCGCCATCTCTAACCCTAACATAGACTTCTTGATGCTACAAGATATTAAAGCTATTGGATACGTTCTTGATTCCAATCTTAACTTCCTATGGAAAGATGCCATTAAGTTCTATACTAACCACCCTAGGGGCAGGGGTGGGATTGCGCTTCTGGTTAACACGAGATGGGATAATTATATCACTTGCAATGGGATCTCCCCTTATAACAGAGCAATGTGGGTTACTATTAATTACAATAACAATGTCTTTGGCATATGCTCCATTTATGCCTCAAATGATTTCAAGGAGAGAGCAAATCTTTGGGACTGGCTGGCTGCTCTCCCTAATATCCCGTGGCTTGTAGTTGGGGATTTCAACATGGTTGAATCCTAGGAGGACAAAATTGGTGGTCTTCCGTTTGCTTGGAAAGACCTGGAAAAAGTTCATTGGAATAGAATGAAAAATGCTAAACACTTCTTTGACCCCTTGGCTGGAACTAAGGACACAAACCCTGGCATATGGCACACCTGGTGTAATTTCCAACAAGGTCCCTCTAGAATATATTCTAGACTTGATCATTTCTATGCTAATAAAAATTTCTTCTCTGTTTTGCCTAATAACCTGGGCAACTTTGTCCTCGTTACCTCCACTTCCCTCTCTGATCACCACCCTATCTCCACCTATTTTAGAATTAATAATTGCCTTGTGCACAGCAAAGGCTCCAATCCCAAGTTTTTCCTTAACACTAGTCTTCTTAAAGATGAGGATACTCTTGTTTCCATTCATATCATTAGACTCATTAACAGGAATAACTTTCCCACCAGCTCTCACATGGATAGATGGAACATGAACATTCTCGCCTAGCAGAATTTGTTAAAGACCATTGGCCAAAAAAGGGCCAAAGATTATAGGTTCACTAAAAAAAATCTTTCCTCTGACCTTCAGAAAGATGAAACTAACATCCAAGCCAATCCCTCGGACTATGATCTCATCTCTCATGTTGTCAATGCTAAGGAAGCCCTTAGACAACACCAGCAAGTTAAAACCAGAGGCACCAAGATTAGATCCTGTGCTCACTGGTTGCAGTTTGGTGATCGGGGATCTAAATTTTTCTTTAACCTCATCAAGCATAAACAGTCTAATGAAAATATTAAGAGAATTATAGTTGATAATCATGAAATAACATACCTTGACAACATCAAAGAGGCCTTTGCTAAATTTTACCAAAATCTTTTTGCCTCTGAGGATTCAGAGGAGGCTTCCTCCCTTAGAAATCAGTGTCCTTCTCTTATCCCTAATAGGATCTCCACTTTAGATGCTAACCTGCTGTCCAAAGATATCTCCTTGGAGGAAATTGAAAAAGCCATTAACTCCCTTAATAATGACAAGGCCCCTGGGCCTGATGGCCTCCCGGTGGAGTTTTACAAGGCCAATATTAGTTGGATCTGCAAAGATCTTCAAGATATCTACTCAAAAGCCCTAGCTAGGGGTTCCCTGGGTAGCTCCATCAATAGGGGTATTATTAAGTTGATACCCAAGGATGGGGACAAAGCTCTCATTAAGAATTGGAGACCTATCACTCTCCTCAATGTTTCCTATAAATTTTTTGCCAAGATCCTAGCTCTAAGACTTGAGAATATCCTGCCCAAATTTGTTTGTTCTACCCAAATTGGCTTCATTAAAGGAAGATATATTCTTGAGAATCTGATCACCAGTTGGGAAGCCATGAATTGGGCCAACTACTCTTAGCAAAATTTTGCTATATTTCTTTTGGATTTCAAAAA
>VDFB02167165.1:0-10104 GCA_007258455.2 Sequoia sempervirens
TTCCTTCATAGAAGGACCCACAGAGAACCAGGGTGGAAAATGCAGAACCCTAGCCGAACCCGGGGAGAACCCAAAAGGACCCGCACGGACCCATGTCATCCAGCCTAGAAAAAGGAAAAAACTCAACTTAAAAACAAAAAATAAAACCCTAAAAAGTGCCCAGATTGCCTTATATTGACTTGGCTGACCAAATGAGGCTCATTTTGCAAACTCAAAAGAGCAAAAACACCATTTTTTTGCCTCCAAGCTAAAATAGTTGATTTTTGCAGGTTTTGTCTTTTTTTTCGAAGGTGAGATCGTGAGAGCTACAAAGGAGTTCAATTGATAGAAACAAGAGAGGAATAGGTGCACTAAGAAGATCAAGCAATCAAAGGTGAGTGAATCTATCCTTTTTTTTTTAGTTTTCAATAATTTTTTTGAAGATTTTTCAAGTTTTTTTCAAAAAATTTCAAGTTCTTTTTTTTAATTTTTCTAGTAAGGTTTGAAATTTTTTAAGAACATTTTATGCAAAATAAGGGGTTATAATGCCCATTTTTTCTAAAAAAATTACTTGTTTTTATTTATTTTAGGTTCATAACTTCATACAAAATGGTCGATAGTTCTACTTCAGTTGCAATAGGTGCAGAGAGTCAATTTAAATATGATCCAAGCTCACGTCTTTGGCAACATACGACAATGATTCAACAACTTGCCGATGGTGGGGGTTATGTTTGGCGTTGCAGCCAATGTGGAACTACATATAGGAGCTCGTACTTTCGAGTGAAAGCCCATTTATGTGCTATTGGTAATCAAGGAATAAAACCTTGCCTTGGGCCAACTAAAAAAGGGTTGACAAAGGATCAAACAATGGGTTATATTGAAGAACAAGAGGACGCTGACAAAGCATTCAAAACACCAAAGGCTACAGACATCCTCTTATGAAGAAAGGTAAAAATAAAAGTAAAAGCTCTCAAAGACTTAGTGGCTTATCAGAACCGGCTGGCCCACATCCTTTCATGGAAATGGCACAATCTTTTGAAGGAGAAAATATGTCGATGACACGAAAAAGAGGCCCATTGGATAGAGCCTTCAAAAATGAAGCAAGGGAGTTGGCAGATGAGAGCATTGCACGTTGCATTTATGGCAATGGGCTTCCTTTCAACCTTGTTAAATCACCTTATTGGCGGGAAATGGTGAAAGCCATTTCTAAGACAACTCCTGATTATGTTAGTCCTGGGTATGAAAAGGTGCGGACCACGTTATTGGCAAAGGAGAAATCTTCAGTAGAGGTAGCATTGAGAGTAATCAAGGATACATGGGTCGAAACAGGTGTGTCCATCATTTCTGATGGATGGAAGGAT
The DNA here is from genome assembly GCA_007258455.2 of Sequoia sempervirens. Classification (NCBI taxonomy): domain Eukaryota; kingdom Viridiplantae; phylum Streptophyta; class Pinopsida; order Cupressales; family Cupressaceae; genus Sequoia; species Sequoia sempervirens. The sequence continues at coordinate 1,341 of VDFB02167165.1, forward strand.
TGCAAAAATAGACTATTGATCAATGTTATAGCAGTGTCCCCTAAAGGGGCGATGTTTTTGAAGGCAGTTGATTGTGAAGGGCAAATAAAAGATGCAAGTTTTATTGCCAATATCCTCATAGAATCCATTGAAATGGTGGGGCCTGAAAATGTTGTCCAAATCATAACGGAAATGCTGAAAACAGTAGGGCAGCTGGGGCTATAGTGGAGGCTAGATATGGTCACATTTTTTGGACACCATGTGCAATCCACTCACTCAATTTGATAATGCAAAAGATTGGTACACAAATTGAGTGGGTCAAGCAAATCTACGCAGAGGGTGAGGAGATCCAAATGTTTGTGACTAATCATCATATGTCACAAGCCATCTTCAGGACCTTCTCCAAGTTGGAGTTGCTGAAGGTAATTTAAATTTGATTTTTTAATATAATTTTTCATTTTTTTATTTTAATTTTTCATTGTTGATTTGTGACATGTATTACGCAAGTAATTGGTAAATTATTTGATGTATTAACAAGAGCGAGACGCTCAATAAATAATGTACAAGATTTACAAAACTGGAAAGTTTCTAAAAAGAAACTCCAGATAAGATCGGAGACGATCTTATCTCTATCTTTACAATATCTTACAATATTGAGCATTAATAAATAAATAAATAAACATTATTTTAATACCCTCCCTTAATGCTCAATCTATTTACTACACCAAGATGCCCCCTGAATTTTACAAACTTATCTGTACTGAGCGACTTGGTGAGAATGTCTGCTGTCTGATCCTCTGTCGGAACATACAGCAACTGAACTGATCCGTCTTCAACCAGCTTCCGAATGAAATGACAATGAGTTTCCACATGCTTGGTGGCTCATGGAAGGCAGTTCTTGGCAAGTTGAGAACTCCACGATTATCCACGGAACAGAAGTCGGACCAGCTGAATGTTGCATATCTGCAAGCATCGTAACAAAGCGCCTCACATCTTTGCTTTTCGCACGCTCCCCAGATACTGCATACGTCGAGGAGAGCCAGCGCACTTTCTTTGCTTCTTACTAGTCCAGCCAGGATCTAAGCGAACACATATACCGGATGTTGATTTCCTGTCATCAAGCGAACCTTAATCGAATCTGTGAACCCACTGAGTTTAGGATCGTGACTCCGAGTGTACAAGAGTCCAAAATCAGGAGTGCCCTTCACATAACGCAGCACACGCTTCGCTGCTACCCAATGATCAGCCTTGGGGGCTGTCATGAAGCGTGATATGTAGCTCACTGCAAAACTCAAATCAGGTCTAGTAGCAGCAAGATAGATGAGGCTGCCTACTAGTTGCCTGAACAATGTTTCATCTACCATAGGTGAATCGGACTTAGCTGACAATTTAAGCCCTTTTTCCATGGGTGTAGAGGCAGGTTTGCAATCCTGCATTCGGAACTTATCCAGAAGACTTCGAGCATACTTGGACTGGGAGATGAAAATGCTGCTCTCTGTCTGCCAAACCTCAACACCTAAACAATAATCCAGGAGGCCCAAGTCTGTCATGTCAAAAGTTTTGCACAAGTCCTGTTTGATCTCAGTGATCAAATGTGCTGAACTGCCGGTAATGATCAAGTCATCCACGTAGACAACAACAAGCAAGATCTCATTACCAGTATTCTTGACATACAGGTTCGAGTCAGATGGACACCTCTGAAAACCATGATCTGTGAGGTACGTGTCAATCTTAATGTACCAAGCTCGAGGAGCCTGTTTCAGGCCATAGAGTGCCTTGACCAATCTGCACACCTTCTGTTCTTGACCAGCAACTTTGAAACCTGGAGGCTGCGTCATGTATACTTCCCCTTTCAACTCACCGTTGAGGAAAGCACTCTTCACATCCATCTGATGGACCTTCCAACCAAATTGGGCTGCTAAGGCAAGGACGAGCCGTATGGTACTCATTTTGGCTGTAGGAGCAAAGGTCTCCTCATAGTCAATGCCTTCTTTCTGTGAGAACCCCCGTGCAACTAGACGAGCTTTGTACTTGTCAAGGGTTCCGTCAGCTTTGTATTTCACCTTGTACACCCATTTGCAGCTAATGGGCTTCTTCCCTGAAGGAAGATTGGAAAGGACCCAAGTGTGATTCTTCTGAAGACTCTGGTATTCTGATTCCATTGCCTTTTCCCACTCAGGTATCCCTTTTGCCTCTGAATATGTCTGAGGCTCATAAACACTGTGAATGTTGGCCATGAGAGCAAAATTCACTGTAGACTGCTGTTTGCTCTTGTTTCTGGATGATCTACCCTCAATGAGCTCATCAGCACGAAGATCACTGATAGTCTTAGCCCACCATTTCGGTCGGAGAGTAGATGTGCCAACATCAGATGCAACAGGAGGAGCTGGATCTGGCTGTGGATCTGGAACAGGTTCAGCAGGGAGATGTTCATGATCATCTGGAGGAAACTCAGGTTGAGCATCATCAAAGACTAGGTCTTCGTCATCCCTCCCATCAGGTGGACCTAATGGAAGTCGGACACTCATATCAGGATCCTGTAGAGGCTGATCCTCTGAATGCTGAACATGTGAGGAAGAGTGAAATGGACCTCGTTCCTCATCAAAGACAACATCTCGACTGAAGATAAGACGATCAGTGTCTATATCAATCAGCCTATATGCCTTGTGATTGTCACTATACCCTATGAACATGAGTTTCTGGCTCTTGGAGTCCAGCTTAGTGCGCTTGGCCTCTGGAATCCAAACATATACAAGGGAGCCAAAAACTTTCAAATGACTGATCCTAGGTTTGCGACCAGACCAAACTTCCTCAGGAGTCTTCCCCTTAACAGCATGAGTAGGTGACCTATTAAGGAGATAGACGGATGTATTGACGGCTTCTGCCCAAAACTTAGTAGGGACACTCCGGTGTTGCAACATGGAGCGAGCCATCTCAACAATCGTACGATTGCGTCGCTCTACAACACCGTTTTGCTGAGGAGTGTAGGGTGTGGTTAACTGACGTTTTATCCCATGAGTATCACAGAAGTTGGAGAATGCACTAGAACAGAATTCCCCCCCATTATCTGACCTAAGAGTTATAAGACTAGAACTGGACTCTTTTTCAACTAAAGCCTTAAACTTCTGAAATACATTAAAAACCTCTGATTTCTGTTTAAGAAAGTACACCCACATTTTCCTACTATAGTCATCAACAAAAAGTAGAAAGTACTTGCAACCAGTTACAGAAGAAACAGACATAGGACCACAAATATCAGCATGAACTAATTGAAGTACCTTAGAAGCCCGCCAAGAGTCGCCATCCTTGAACGGTGTGCGATGCTGCTTCCCAGCTTGACAAGCACCACAAACGCCCTGATGCTGAGTCTGAATGTCAGGTAAGCCATCAACAAGTCCCTCCCGAGCAAGCTGAGAGAGATAGTGCACGTTCAAGTGCCCGTACCGCTGGTGCCAAAGACTGGTGACAGCTGAATTTCTGGCTGCCAAGGCTAACTTTGGAGAATCACCAGTGTCCACAAGCCTGTAAAGGCCATGATCCTCTATCCCAACGGCCACCGTTGTGCGAGTTTCTCGATCAACAATCGAACATCTATGCGAGCTGAATACCACATCCATCTGGGGAGAATGCCGCATAATCTGACTGATTGAGAGAAGATTGAGCTCGATATCAGGTACATAATATACGTTGAGGAATATGAGATCCCTCCCGCCAGACTGAACCTGAACAGTGCCTGTGCCGACAACTGTGTATTCCTCACCTCCTCCAAAGATTACTGAGTCAGTGCAAGGGGAAAAGTTTGTGAACCAATCACGCCTATGTGAGAAATGACGCGAGGCACCCGAATCAATGTACCAAGCAGAGGACTTGACATGGTCTGCGGGCCTTTTTGCCATCAGTGCATAAAAGGCAGATTCCTTCTGCTCAGAGTGCTCAGCGACGTTCGCTTTCTGAAACCCTCCCTGTTTCTTTTGCTCAGAAGCCAAACGAGCACGACAATCTTTCTTGATGTGGCCAAATTTATGACAGTAATTGCACTGTATATTTTTCTTCTTCGGACTGGTGGAGCGCTGACTTGAGCCTTTCTGTTGTGAAGGCTGACCTTTACCATGATACTTTGACTGAGTTTTTGCTGCAAAGGCCTGCTCCGTGGAGGATGATGAATCACTGCTACCGAACTGTTGTCTCCATCGATCCTGCTGCAACAGGATAGTGCACAAATTCGGAAACTTGAGATCAACATTAGCAGACGTAATGTTGAGGGTCTCTATGAAATGTTCATAGGACTTCGGTAAGCTCTTCAGGGTGATCACAACCATGTCTTCCTCCTCCATTTTCCGACCAATCGCCTCCAACTGATCTCTGATCTCCTGGATTTTATTCAAGTGTGCTTGCAGAGTTGTCTTCTCATCCATCATGATAGAAAACAGCATATTCTTCAAGAAAAACGTACGGCTTTTGTCGGAAGTTTCATGCATATCCTTCAAGTGATCCCAGATCTCCTTAGCTGATTTTCGCAGTGGAATCTGAGGGAGCTGATCATCAGTAACCGAAAGCTTAATAAGCATGACGGCTTCACGATTCTGCTCATCAAATTTATCTTGATCCTTACCCGCCGCTTCAGGACGAGTAGCGTTGCCGAGGATCATCTGATCAAGGCAGCGGTATTCGAAAATTGTTAACATCCGCTGCTTCCAGGTGTTGTAATTTTGCCATTAAATCTGGCCCTCCGGCCATTAAATTACTTAAACTGGCCATCTTCAAGCTTTTCGAGGCACGAAAAACGAGGTACTGAGAAGAGGCTGATGCACGAAACTCATGGCACAAATTCCAATGCAAAAAACAGAGGCAGATTCAGGTACAGACTGCAGAAAGTACAGTGTACAGATGGCACAAAATTTGAGGCACGAAAAACGATGCACCCAGAAAATTCGGAGACCAACACAGTTGAGCTCTTGAAAAACCCACCACCAGTCTGTATTGTCCGAAAAAATTTCGGACTTGAAAATGGATCAAAACCACAAGCGAAGTTCGAAAACCTTGGCGCCATTAACAACGAGAAAATTCTGTGAGAAAGTGGAAGAATTAAGCCGAGAAAACAAACGAATGTGAACTCGTCGGTAGCCGATGCCTAAAATTCAAAAAGATTTTCGCTGGCCGGAAGGATACGAGGAGCGTTCAAAGTGAAGGACGTTTCTGGAAAAAAAACGCGTCTTCATAAAACGCAGACAACCTTTAACAGAAAAAACGAGCTCAAGAAATGACGCCCAAAAGAATGGAAATCGCGTCCTCAAACCAATCGCGGCCCTCTGTCAAAACTTCCGAAAAAAAAAACATTGCTGGAAGAAGTTCGCGGGCTAGAAGAAGTTCGCGGGCAACAAAGAACGCGGCCAGAAGAAAGGTTTCAGAACTCAGAAACACAGAACATGGCGAGTATAAGAAACGCGCGGCCACAAACACAAACCTACGAACACGCGAACACGCGAACACGCGAGCACAGCCACGAAGAAACACGAAATCACGGCTTCAAATCCTTGAAAGGCAAAAACTCGACCAGAAAGCCACACGAAAATTTCAAAAAAAAATTTTGAAATTCTGCCCTCAGAAAAAATCTTCGAAAAAATCAAAAGATTTTTATTAAATTTTTAATTCAGAAACTAAAAAAATCTTAGAAAGATTTTTTCGAATTAAAAATTCAATTTTGAGCAAATTGGCTCTGATACCATATTACGCAAGTAATTGGTAAATTATTTGATGTATTAACAAGAGCGAGACGCTCAATAAATAATGTACAAGATTTACAAAACTGGAAAGTTTCTAAAAAGAAACTCCAGATAAGATCGGAGACGATCTTATCTCTATCTTTACAATATCTTACAATATTGAGCATTAATAAATAAATAAATATCTTACAATATTGGGGCTATAGTGGAGGCTAGATATGGTCACATTTTTTGGACACCATGTGCAATCCACTCACTCAATTTGATAATGCAAAAGATTGGTACACAAATTGAGTGGGTCAAGCAAATCTACGCAGAGGGTGAGGAGATCCAAATGTTTGTGACTAATCATCATATGTCACAAGCCATCTTCAGGACCTTCTCCAAGTTGGAGTTGCTGAAGGTAATTTAAATTTGATTTTTTAATATAATTTTTCATTTTTTTATTTTAATTTTTCATTGCTGATTTGTGACATGCATTTTCTTACAATGTTAGGTTGCTAAAACTCAATTTGCATCTCACACAATCATCTTAAGACGACTTGTGAAGGTAAGAGAGGCCTTGGGTTCTATGGTCATCAACAGCTTGTGGAGTGTATGGAAGCAATCAAGCACAGAAAGAGCCCAAAAAGTGAAAGCAATGATCTTACATGAAGAGTGGTGGGCTCGTGTGGAATATGTTTTAAATTTCATTGAGCCTATTATGAGCATGATTAGGTATTCTGATACTGATCACCCATGTTTGGGTGAAATTTATGATGGCATGGATTCCATGGTGGAGAAAATAAGGGCAATAATAGATGCCAAGGAACATGACCCAACGGAAACATTTTTCAAAACTGTGCAAACTATTATTGTTGATTGTCGATACAAGATGACCACCCCTTTACATTTGCTTTGTCACCAAAATATTATAGCAAAGAGATACTTTCATTGCCGAGGAGGGTGGCACCATATAGGGATTTAGAGGTTGTTGTTGGCTATAAGGCTGCATTTAGAAAGATATTTGTAGATGAAGAAATCCAAAGCATTGTCATGAACGAGTTTAGCCAATTCAGATCTGCAAAAAATCATGATGTTTCCGCTCATCTAGACAAATATAGGAAAAATGCTGGTGATTGGCGGTATCTACATGGTCAAGGCTCCATTTACTTGCAACCTCTTGCAATTAAAATACTCTCCCAAGTATGTATCTATTTATTTATTTATTTTTTCGTTTTCATTCGATGCCATTATGCATATATTATGATTATTATCGGCAAGTAAAATTAAATACTGATAGTAATTACTAAATGTTGTGTGCATAATCAACAGGTTGCAAGTTCCTCTTCAGCTAAGCGTTATTGGAGTACATACTCCTTCATCCACTCGGTCAAGTGCAATCATTTGGGTGCAAAAAAAGCAGAGGATTTGGTCTATGTACACTCCAACCTTCGTCTCTTATCACATAAGAAACCTGAATACAATGAGGGTGTGTCAAAGAATTGGGATCTTACCCCTGAGTGTGCTGATTTAGATGCTACAGTTGCACAACATGGCTTCTATAGATGACAATGAGGCAACTAATGCACCTAGTGGGAGTGGTAATCCAATTGATAGTGGTTCAAATGAAATTGAACCAATTGAGGACAACGAATTTGATGAAGACGAATTTGAAGAATAGTAATACTGAATTAAATATTGTCTTGATTATAATTTGAATTTTCAATGTGTAATGACATTTTAAGACTTGAGTATTTACTATTTAGTAATTTACTAATTTACTATTTACATTTTTGCAAATTATGAATATGATTATAGATTATATGAGGTATTACCGTATGGCATATTTCATTGTTTCAATATTCTATGGCATTATGGCATTATGATCGTATGATTATAATTTTGAGCATGCTTATGAGTCTATGGCATTATCATTATGTTTATAAATTTATAATTTAATAATATATATATATATAGTACAGTCGTACCCGTACTCGTACCCTAGGAAAAAAAAAATTTGTCGAACAGGCGAACCCGAACCCGAACCCGCATCTAAATCCGTACCCGAACCGGCAACTTAGTGTAAAGATGAAAAGGTGAAAGAAGCTTAATGAAAGCTTTTAAAAAAAGGAATTTAATTGAGGCAGCTTTACTTCAAACACAAGAGATTGTCTTTGTTGATTTTAGTGGTCTAACATTCAACAAACTAATGGCCGAGATTGAGCTACATTAGCTCAATCCAAACCCTATTGGATGGTAATCATGGTATGGCAAAAATACACCAAAGTCAAAGATGCTTGCCACTCTCCTCCTTTCATAAGTTGTTAGTTCCTATGCTACAAAGGGCAATTGGTCCACATACAACTTTGTGCACTCTATCAAGAGGAATAGACTTAACTCTCAATCAATAGAGAAGTCAATAGCCATGCATAGTGCCTTGCAGCTTAAAGATCAACAAATTCCTAAGTATCAACAAACTAGCTTTATGGTGGGATGTTGATCCCAAAGATACCACATAAACTAATGTGCAGATGGAGGAGGGACTGGAGGTTGTTCCATTGGAAGAGGCAGCCCCTAATATTGGAAATTAATCAGATTCAAAGATTGATTTTAATTTTGGCAGAGATGAGGTAAAGGCACAGCAGCAATAGATCTAGATGACTACATTTTGTCATTTTGAACTTGTAGCCTTTTGACTATTTCATTTTGTTGTATATGAATATTGGTACTGAAAAGCAAATTGAAATGATTATACAATGAGTTTATTAATTTGTATGTCAACTCGTGAATTCTTCACAACAAAGAAACAAAAATGCATGAAGTGCCCTCTCTGTTGTGTACCTTTCTCTAAGCTGACATGAACTGAATGAAATGGTAAGCATGCAAAAATATCTCCTCCAGCAAACATCATCCATGTATTCTCAGTTGAATCATGATCCCCACAGGTTCTGCAAATTTCCTTGACTTTAGCATCACTTCCCCCCATTTGTTTCATGAATGATTCATAAGGTGAAGGAACACTACTTTTTGAAGTTCGAGCTTGCTTTCGTAATGCTGTTAGAGCCTCTCGGTTGCTATTC
>VDFB02167166.1:0-27415 GCA_007258455.2 Sequoia sempervirens
AGGCATATTTGTAACCAATTGATGTTGCACCATGTTTTCAACTTCAACAAGATTGTCAATCATGAATCGAGGTAGAGGACCTTTGAAGCCCTATTTTAACAGAGCTTTATAAATCATCCATGGACTCCATAAGTACTTTATAAAAAAACCTACTAAGATCTGGCAGATCACAACCAAAATTATGACTAAGAAAGAATTTACAACTAATTCTAATAAATCCATGAAGTTCAGAGCTATTAGAGTACTATATGAATTGGATGTTGGTCTAGAAAGAGAATCCAGATGTGAAAACAAAGCATGAGAAAAGTTGCAACTTGGATATACATATGGCTAACAAGTCTCCAGCCATCCCCATCATCTTTAAAGTTTAAAGCTATGGCAACATTGATGAGATCTTATCACTTAAGAAAATAATAGTCAAATAGTTTAGAAAAGGACAAGACATGGCTTCATTAGCAAAGTTAAATAATATTATGTTGACTTTTGAAGAGGAAAATATACATCCTCTAGAAAGATATCCATGATTGAATAAACCTAACATTCATAAGACTATTAAGATCTAGCTCTGATGGTGGAAATCAACAAAAAGGGAAATAGGTTCTTAATTCTATGTCGATAATAAATATTTTGCTGAAATATGTATTATATAACTAATTTTAGGTTTTAAATCAATTTGCAATGAATATATTATAAATTAATTTAATAGTGCTCAAACTCAGGTGTTATGAGCATCCTTGATCTTCAAATTTGAAGTGTTAAACTTGATATTCATGGTAGTAAGTTTGGACTCAAATTATTTCTTAAAGGAATCATTAGGACTTTCTATCAAAATTAGATTAGGAGTTCATCTAATGATACTTCATCTTCAACTTGCATACCAAACTTCATCAATAATATCTTATAAATATACAAAATAGAGCATAGAAAACAACTACTTTGCAATCTCAACTTAATTAATGTATAAATTAAAAAGTGTAAGATCCTAAATGGACCATTATAGCAAAGAGAGAGTGATTTATGTAGGAATTTGATAAAACTTGTGTTCATAAAATATAGATTGTAGCCCAACTCTCAACCAAAGAAGAACTCCATCATATTGCATACAATTTCCAAAACACATGATGGCTATAATAAATTTTACTTAAGATCATCCCAATGTCAAGGAAAAATGTAAATCAAGACACAAATACCTGATGCAAGTCATATAAAAACCATGTAAAGTTAGAGAAAAACATTAAATGGGTGAAAAACATAATAAAGGGGTATACATTCAAAATTAAGCATCACTATCAAAATTATTCCAATTAAAATACTACACAACCTAGAAGTTATGGATAATTAAGAATCTTACCGCATTGAAAACACTTACACCTATTGATACATTACAACTCTCAAAACATACCCCTTCATCCTCACTCTACTTTACAACACTTAGAAACACTTACACCTGTTGGTACATTACAACTTTGAAAACATACCTCTTCATCCTTGATCTACCTTTATAACTATGAGACATCCTTACGCCACTTGATATTTCTTACAATAAAGAGCATAAATTTCATTTGAAGCAAAATCAACTTGTCTAACATTGATTTCTCCCCTATTTAATCATCCTACTATCCATCATGAATGCAAAAATGAGGAAAAGAATGCTCCAAAGTCTCTTTGAATCCTCAAATTATTTATTTTTGCTAAATTTATTTGATAGGGAATGTTCTTTGTTTCCATAATAAGAGCTAATAACACATCATCAAGGAAGGCCTTGATGATGTGTTCTTTATGGTGAACAATGTATTCACTCCCTACCAAAATAAAAACCTTGTAATTCCTAGCTTTGTAACTATTTTTTACAACCTACATGTTGATTATAAGAACATAAAGATATTATAGAGTATCCTAGAAATCCTTAAGTCCATTCTAAATGGACATTTGTTTCAACTACCTTGGTATTGGAAAATATATCCAAATTACTTGATAAATTTTGATACCCATAGTGGCATTATCTTTAGGGCCTTTAATTTTTAAATAACATTCATATTTTAGATTAGAGAGAGTAGAATTGAGATAAATCTAGGATCATTAAATGGACCACTATAACCATGCTCCAAAAGTAAGAAGATAGTACATATTCCTTTAAACTTCTATCAAGCCATTAAATAAACATACAAGATTGATGCAAAGCCCTTGGTGAGATATTGTAATTCCCCCCTTGAAATGTATTGCTTGCAAAGGAATATAATCAATTACAACTTATTTCTAATTGCATTTCATTAGTATTGTGGGTTTTATTGTTTATAACTGATTCCAAAATTTCCCCTTACAAGTCTACAAGATAGTGAACAATGGAAGATAAAGCTTAGAAGTTGGATGAAGTAATTAAAGTCATATAAGATCATGGAGAATAAGATGATAGTGATAGGCTATATGTTGAAAGATGAAAAATAAAAGGAAGCCAAACTAACTAAGGTTAAGATAAAAAGATGGTTTATGGTATAAGCATGTTACCATTGCCAAATGGAGGTATAATTAAATAAACACGACCACAGAAGAATAAATGTGGAAGGCTACAAGTGATGACCAAGAGTGGACAGTCTTAGAAGAGGAAAATTTATAAATATTCAAAGATTGTTATCACTATTACAAGGTACTAGAAATGGTTAAAGGGACATTCCCACTAAGGGTTTAAAAAGTAGCATACCTAAAAGATCATAGTGGTATGAAGATAGTGTGGTAGGTATGGTAAGGATAGTTCAAAATAACTAGTGAAAAAGTTTATGAATGACAATATTTTCAATGTTGAAGGACGAAGTGAGTGGTTAGTAAATAATGCATAAAATATAGTGAAGAAGGTAATAAAGTTGTATTTCATAAGCCTTATAAGAGGAGTTTCTCCATGGTTATCAAATCCATGGGCATGTATAAAGACCTCTGCAAGTACCATGAATATTTCATTGCACTCAAAAGTGCCAACCACATCCATAGTAATGGCTTCCCACAAAGGTTATAAAGGATTCATAGAAATATTTTTCACTAAGTACTTTGTGAAAAGAGGAAGTCCAATATATGATAGTCCTATAAGTAGTAAATAAAACCTCCTTATCTAGGAGTTGCAAGTCTGATACTAAAGATAAAACATAGAAGATTCCCATGATAGTGAGTAAAGTTTTGTAAGGCATGACCAACATTGTGTAAAGAGCAGTTTCAAGGATAATCCTATAAGATCAAACTTATAAGGCATGAACCATACACCATCTTAGAGGTACTTTAAGAGATTGCATTCAAATGAAATATACCTCATTTTATGAAACTACACTCAATGGTCATTTGTGAATACTTATAGTTGTATGAAGAAGAAGAAGAGGAAGATCTAATGCTACCCATGCTAGATGGATCAGTCTATTTAAACATGTAATTATTTTACAAAATGTAGTGCTATAGTAGAAGAAGATAGAAACTAGAGACCTTGGTAATTTTACATTATTATGAACCTTTATATATGCAACAAGAAATCAACAAATGAATATATGAAAATTAAGGAATATCTTCAGGGTGCATCAACCTTAGAAAATTTATCAAAATGTTGTAGTTATTTATAAGAAATACATATAGAAAAAACATTTCTATAGCTTGTGAAAGAAAATAGATAAATGAATAATTGCACTTTTTGTAGATAGAAAGAAGAAAAGGTAGAAAAAATGCATTGAATATGGCCTTATTCAACTCTTTTCAAACATCAAGTACACCATGTTGTAAATATAATTAAAATTCATTATGCAATCAAGCTCATCAATTTATTTCTCCTTCAAAATTATCAAAATTATTAACATAGGCTAAAAAGATATGAGAGAAATAACTCATATTGTTATTTTTTAGAATATTAATATTATAAGAAATTTTCAAACATTTAGAAGAAAAAAATAGAATGATATGACTAATTAGTTGAGTTTAGTTCTCATTTAGATCAATTACTTAGGAATCCATGATTTGAGTTTTCTGGCATCCTTTTTAACCTGGTCATAATTTGACTCTAGAAAGCATGATCTCAAAAACCTATTTGAGATAGATCTTGATCTTGATTTTATAATTGTTCATCTTTGTTTAATTTTTTTTTGCATAAAATTGAGTCTATATCAATTTTGAAGATAAAATTTGACCCCTAAATTTTTACATTCAAATAAATTTTGGCCCATTCAAACCCTTATAACTAGCCATTGTACATTACTCATTCCAAAGCATGTGGATTTTTTATAGTCCAAGTTAATTATAAAGAGACATTACCCCTACCTTATATGATCAAGACTTTCCATCTAGTATTTATAAACTTTCCACTAGTCTAGTAGCATTTTATAAGACCACAAATAAGAAATTGCACAATCCTCTAAAGGAAACCACAAAAATTTATTAGATTTATGTTAAGAATTATAATCTACAAATAAAATGAGAAAGGAAATGTAATAAATATGAAAACCAAATAAAATATTATACCTTCTAACATCCTTGTTGATTTACTTACATTGTCCTTATTATTCTTTGCTATATGAATTGTTGTTGTTGCTCTCAAAATTACACATGCACACTAATTCAAAAAGATCAGGAAAATAATGATTGCAAATTTTCAAAGTTCATGGTTAGCTTGAAAGAGGATGAAAGTCTGTATTTATAGAGAATGCAACTTCAATCGATGGCCAGGATTTGGTAGAAAATCGATGGATAAGATCGAAGGATAGGATGTGTATAGGAAAGTTTGCATTTTGAAAATGGAAGAGAGGAGGAGTTAAATGGAGATAAAATATGGCAAACGAGAGTTAAAGTAGAGAGGAATATATGGTAAGTTATAATCAAAATAAATAAATAAAATTTATTTATTTTCAATCACATGTGAATATTTAAATAAGTAAATATATTTATTTAATTATAGAAGAAGTTATGTGAGCAATTAAATAAATAAAGATATTTATTTCATGTCACAAAATAAATTAGGGTTTATATAATTTAAAGATAATTATTTAATGAAAAGGATCCAATTAATTAAATAATTAAGATTGTATAATTAATGAGAAATGAGGAGGAAGAGGATTAATTATAAATATTAAAACACATATTTAGGGTTGGAAGAAAAAGGTTAGCCTAATTAAATTATTTAATTAGGTTAGATGAAAATTAGTTGAAAAATGTCATTGTAGACTTAAGACAATTTTTAGTGTCTACACTTTTCATTATCTTAGCTATCACTACCAACTCACAAAGGGATCTATATTTAGATTTACTATATTTCTAAATCATTCTTTCCTTCTCCATAAATACATGTTACTATTCCTAAAACCCTTTTTACACTCTAGGAAATTGCATTACTCTTGATTGTTGTCATCAATAATCTAATTTTCAAATTTCACATCATCATCATTTATTATAATCTTTTTTTTATCCTTAAATCACTACTAAGGCGCAACACCCTATATTGATATCAAAAAATGAGTTACATTGTCTTCTAGTTTTCTGCAAAAACCCCAAGACATAGACCAACCCCTATACCAGAATGACTTTCAGCCCTATTTTTTACATACAAAATGGCCATATGCTCAAAAATTATACCCATACCAAAAACCATTACCCCTATCCAAAAACAAAGAGCAAACCCTATTCTTTAAATGAACTAACACATGCCTTTATGGCTACCATAGACGAACTGACTCACATAGATAGATCTTTACAAAAAACTACCCATCCTAGCCTTACTCTTTCCTGCAATACCTTCAGCTTCATCCATTACCGAGCCTGCCTTGCTCAATCCTCCTTTTCATCTGACACCACCCTCTTCTTATAGGCCAGATAGTCTGCCACCACTAGAAAATATTCACCACAATTCTGGTGAGCTGGTCCTTTCGCTTTATGTTCATGGTCTCTGCCATCATTCATAATCCACTCTTCTCCCATGTCGAGGTCCCATTCATTTTCATCACCCGTGACTATCTCACCTGCTATCCCTTCATCCTCCACATACTTCATGGCCCAGCCATGAGGAGGGTATGCCATCATTTTCGCTACTTTGAGCAGGAAGAAGATGCCTCTCTCTTTCATCCCATAATTTTGTAAACCTTGTTGAGTTGATAGTTCTTATCAGAGGAAACTTCAACACCTCCCCACCAATTCGACACATCATGTAGAATTTTTGCGGCATTGGGATCATCAGGTAGCCATCAATGTTATCTAGGGATTCATCAATTTCACCTAGCCACGCATGGATGAAGACCATTTGGGTCAATTTCTTTCCTCTCGCCTTGGATACGCCCATATGTATTAGCATTGCCAAGAACATGGTAGGAATATCCACATTCACCCTGAATCTCTAGTACGCCTTCAAAATTTTGGTCCCAACACCTTTTTGGTTGCCCAGAGAATCAACGAATGGGAGGAAGCCAACAACCCTCTCAATATTTTATTAGTTATTTCTCCCACAAAGGATTGTTGTTGCTTTTTAGTATTTAGAAACAGTGGAGTATCCATTATTCCTGGCTCAAACAACCCACTCAAGCATGCTATTGTCTAAGCACCTTACTTCTCCACTCTAAAATTGGCTCGCTCTCACTTTGCTTAAGCTATCACCAACCTTCGCTTTTTAACAAGAACTTGTCTCATCATAATGACAAGTTTAGAATCTGTGTCATTTGAAGCGTGTCTGCAAAACCACCACCTTGAAAACAATACGAATCTAATTATTTGTGTAAGGTCATGCATAACCCATCATTTCCTTTGTCTTGGGACTTGTTATTATGTCCTACTCCTCACCTTCTATTTATCGCTTTTGTCTTGTCATTCTGGTCTACTTCAATTTTACATTTCATTATATTGCGTACTTTCTTGGCCACTAGTTATTCCAGTTTTCTCTGGTGTCCTTCCTCCATTTTATGGCTTGAAAATCCCCCCATTCTGGCTAATTCCTATCACCCCATCTTTTTCTTACATGTTACCACCTGATACCTTTTTCACCAGCTCATTTGCCTTGTTGTTTCCTTCCCAGTATATGTGGCTTATTTGGAATGCCTCAAATTTACTTGCCAATTGTTTGATGCACTGCAACAGATGATTTAACTTCTATTTTGGAGCACTACCTCTTCAAATAGCATTGATAGTAATGATTGAATACCCCTCCAAATGAATATGATTCACTCCTATCTACAATCCCATCTGCAAACCAATAGTAGCTCGAAATTCTCCTTCATTATTCATGCACAGTCTGAGGGAGATGGATTTTTCTGCTATATTTTTACCTTCCACATCCCTTGCAATACAACCTACTCCTCTCAAGCCAGGGTTACCATGGGAGGCTCCGTCGAAGCTGATTTTAATCCAAACTTCTTCTAGATCTTTCCATACTACTTTTGATCTCTTAACGTTTAGAGGTTGTTGCTCACTACTTCCATTGAGTAGTGGTGGTTTTAGACCACTAATTGATTTCATTAGATTGTCATCCCAACTAGTAAAGATTTTTTTCTTGCTTTCTTTGCTATGAGCATCCTCATTGACTAACTCTACTATAGCCCTTTCAATATTTTCCCAGAGTCCATCCTCACTCATCTCCTTCCCATAGAAAATCCTTTTGTTTCTCTCCTTCCATATTTCCCATATTCCACCAAAAACCAATTTCTTACCTCCTTGAGGCCACATTTTGAACTAGGTTTCAATGTTTTCCGACATGGGGCATTGCAGGTTTAGTTTTCTCTTGACTCTATTCCAACAGTTGCTCACATATGGGCATGACAAAAGTAAATGATCTGCTAACTCTTTGCTCTTTTTGCACATTACACATCGTCCCAGGCCTTGAACTCCGAAGCTTGCTAATCTAGCTTCAATGAGCACTCATTTTTTAATTTCCATCCATGCAAAAAATACTTCTTTGGGAAGGAATTTTTTCCCCCACAACAATTTGCATGGCCATTCTTTTCTTTCCATAGATAGTTCTTTTATTTTGTAGCCAAACTTCACTTTGTATGTGCCTGTGGATGACCCACACCATCTGATTACATCCTTGTCATTGGAGGGTATGAAATGTCTACTTTTGAGTATTTCTAACAATGAATCTTTCTGGGCTTGTGGAGCATTGAGGATTTTCAAATCATTCCATCTCCAACTATGATTTTGTTATTGAATATTACCTTACCATAGTTGGAGACCTTATGCCCCCATACTTGTAAAGTTTCCTCTTTGAGACCTGCCAATCCCAGGGTGTTGTCAATGGGAGGTTTCCGATACCATGAGTCACTCTAGAAGGAATAACTTATACCATACCTGATCTCCCAAGTGACATGCTTGGATATTATATCCCTGCATTCCAAAATGAAGTTCCAAATTGCAGAGCCTCTTGGAGGAGAAATTTCTGTGAGGATATGAGTTGGTTCATCTGATTCTAGGTACTTTCTTCTCAATATTATGACCCACTTATGCTCATTCTTTGTATATAAGTCCCAAACCAGCTTGGCTCCCATAGCTTGGTTCATTATCGCTAACTGTTTTAGACCTACACCACCAGCTTCCTTTCAGGTGCACACCTTGTCCCAGACCATTAATGGAAATTTGTTCTGCTCCCCTGTCCCACTCCAAAAGAATCTCTAGAAAATTTGGATCAAAGACTCTTCCACTGCTTTTGGTATTTTTAAACATGTCATTGAGTACACAAGGATGGGCGAAAATACTAATTTCACCATTAGTAATCTTCTTGTTGATGATAGCCACTTACCTTTATAGGTTCCCTATTTTCTTTTGCAACTATTTATCAAGCTTTCCCAACAGTAGTTTTTGTTAATCCCTACAAATAGAGGCATACCCAAGAAATGTCTAGGAAGAGTTGCCACTTTTAGGTTTAGGATTTTGGCCAAATCCTTTTGCAGACTTGGTTGTGTATTGAGGAAGAATACCTCTGATTTTCCCCAGTTTATGCTCTGCTTTGATGCTTTGCAATAGTCATCTAGAAATTTTTTGATCACCCTAGCTTCTCTCCTACTTGCCTCCCCAAACAAAATGGTTTCGTCTGCAAACTGTTGATGAGTGGTGAGATCCAAACCATTTGCTACATGTACTCCCACCCCCTTCCCTTCCCTTCTCATATTTTTTATTCCTCTTTTGATCACCTCTACCATGATTATGAAAAGGAAGGGGGAGAAGGAGTCTCCTTGCCTTAGTCCCCTTGTTGATGGGAAGTATCCATGTGTCAATCCATTCACTAACATAAAAAATTTGGCTATTGAGATACAATCTTAATCCAATTTATCCTTTTTTCATCAAAACAAACTTCCCCAACACTTCCAAAAGGAATTTCTTGTCCACCATGTCATATGCTTTAAGAATGTCCAATTTTAATATCATACATGCTTCCTTGTTCTTCCTGGCTAAGCGTATGGTCTCGTGAGCAATGATTATGCCTTTTGCAATCAACCTTCCTAGTGAAAATCTACTCTATTCTTCTTATATGACCTCATTTAGTATGTTCTTGAGTATATTTCCTATGATATTGGTGACCACCTTATACACCATATTGCATACTGCAATTGGTCTAAAATCACTCATCATTTGTGGGTCTTTTTTCTTGGGAATTAGGGCTAGGAATGTATGATTTATGGCTCCCAACATTACCATCCTTCTTCTTGATTCTTCTACTACTGTTTCTAGGTCATCTATTACTGAATTCTAAATTTTTTGGAAGAAACAGTCAAAAATCCATCTGGCTCTGAAGCCTTGTCTGGATTCAACTAGAAAATTGCTTCCTTGACTTCTTCCAAAGAGATTTTCTGATACATCTACCTATTCTAATCTTCATTTATGATTGATGGGATTAATTTCAACAACCTTTCCCTTGTTTCTTTTTTCTCCTATTTCTCCTTGTTTAGGATGACTTCAAAAAATTTGGCAACCTTCTTATTCACTTCCTCTGCAAATTGAGTAACTTCCCCATTTTCTTTCTTGATTTCTATTATCTCATTCCTACTCCGGTTGGCAATTGCTAATTTGTTAAAATATTTGGTGTTCTTGTATCCCTCTTTCAATCAAGTTTCTCTTGATTTATGGCGCCAAAAACATTCTTCCCTCTTTAGTAACTCTACTAATTCATCTTTCATACATCTTTCATTCTCAAAATCATCTGCATCCATTCCATTTCGACTATGTGTTCATTCAGGGCTTTGATTTCCTGCTCCACTCTTTCTTTCTCCTAGAAGATTTTTTTGAAGTGAGACTTGTTCCATTCTTTGAGTTTGACTTTGATGAATCCCAGCTTCTTGTTGATTTTATAATGCTCTGATTTGTCTCCAAACTTGATCTCATTCCACCATCTATATATCTATTAGCTTCAGTAGTTGTTCATCCCTCAACCACATATTTTGAATTTGAATGGGCTTCCCTTTGGGGGGTCTTCCTAGCCAAAGGATAGCATTACTGGGAAATGATTTGATCCTGTGAAGGGTAGTATTTGAGCCTCCTTTGTGGTTGTTGATTCCCCCCAATCTCCCCAAACCAGAAATCTATCCAGCCTTTTAGCTATGTTGGTGAAGCACTTCCTTCTATTTGACCATGTGAATAACCCATTTATGGTTTGTAAGTTCACTAATTGATTATTGTCTATAAAATCTTTAAAATCACATTGAATGGTAGTGATTCTACCCAATCCCCCTTTCTTCTCTTCATTATTCAAGGTAGCATTAAAATCCCCCGCTACTATACCTCTCTCATTCCTATGATTTTCCAATTCACTTGTAATCCTCCTCCACACTGATATTTTTTCCAATGTGGGAATTGGACCATATACGTTCATGATGAAGAAATGCTCATTTCTCAAAAATCCCTTGAATCTTATAAGCTACCAATTGTTTTCTTCTTTTTCCACTTCACCTTCTGTTGATAGTGGGTTCCATATTACACCAAGACCTCTAGATGCACCCTCTGCCTCCCTAAATTGTCCTTTCCATTGCCTCCAATTGCTCATTCTTTTATTTCCTTCTTCTTTACTCCATTCGGTTTCCTGAATTAGAATTATGTCAACTTTTGATTGGTCAATTTGGTGCTTGACCATGCACCATTTTTCAAGGGCATTGATTCCCCTGACATTCCATGTAATGATCTTCATTTGCTCCTTGGAAGGAAAAAATCCTTCCCAATCCTCAGTTTCCTTTGTCCTGATGCATTTGTTGTAATTACCAACATAGCTCTATTCGTTCTTCGACCCCTTTTTCCTTTCATCTTTATGTTTGGTTTTTTTAATTTTTGATTGGGACTACTCAAGAATTATTTCCTCTATCATCTCTCCCTCCTCTGCCTCCTCTTGGTCTTCTTCCTCTAATTATGTGTCTTGGTCACTCCCTTCCTCCTCAGATTGTGTATTGCTTTCTTCCTCATCCAAGTTCTCCTCTTCATTATTTTTGACAATTGGCTTCCCATTCTCTTTGTCACCTCCCTCCTCTTGCATTTCAATTTATGAATTGTTTGTTTCTTTGGATAGCTCTATGATCTAAGTGTTAATGTATTTTTTTAGTTGTTTTGCTTCTCCCAAGAGAGTGTTTAGGTCTTTCTCTTCCTGTGAAGCCACCTCCTTTGAATGTGCTTGCACTGGTTGAAATTCCTCCCTTCTAGCATGTGTTTCCCATTTCATCTTTCTCTTTTTTGACCCTGACATCTCTCTTTGGGTTGAATCCTCCCAGAATCGAACGTGGTCCTCTTGAGATGTGCTATCTCCTATTTCTCTCAATCCCATCTCTCCTTCACTCTTTTCCATCCCCTTTTTTGAACAACCTTCCTAGATTGATTTTTTGAAAAGACATTTCCCTACTTGTGCTCCTTCACACACCTCTATTTTCTACTTCCAGCTTGCATACTTTGTCAATATCTCTAAATTTTTGTAGATTACAACTCCCTTTGCTATTTCCACTAAGATGTTGGCTTTTTCTCCTTCTTTTCCATTTACAAAGTCTACATCTACTCCTAAACACACCCTTAGAGCATCCCCTATTTTCACCATAGCCTTCACATTCTAGTACTCTGATGGGAGGTCCACCAGTTTAATCCATGTAGGGGTTTTTTTAATGGTGTAATTCCAGGGATTGAAATTTGATTTCCAATTTAGGTAGTGAAAACTATGACCATTCAGAAAAAGGGGTTTTCCATATACAATTTCCTACTTTAAATTTTGATCTATACATTCTATGAGAAAGAAGGAGTTTGGTAATTGATGAATGCTTACCCAATCCTTAAAAAACAAATTCCACAAAGCCTTTATCTCCTCTTTAGGGCATCCTATTCCGCACCATTTGGTGAATAATGCTCTTTCTGTCAGCCTGGATACCCTCCCTTCAATCGTTTTTGTTGACATTGTTTATAGCTTACTCCCCCATGGTCTCATGCTATCTTCAACATCCTTTCCTTTCCATTTTCCCTAGAATTTCCTCCTGTTCACTCTTCTTCTATTCAAATTTAGATCCCTTGGGTTCATCCTTCTACCAACTTTTGGCATTTCTCTGCTTTGTTGATTTACTTTTCTTCTATTCTCCGAGTTAGGGTTTTCTGAGCCTTTCACTTTTTAGATTTTGCTAGTGCGTCTCAGAATTTTTCTCCTCTCACTTCTCCAATTTGGAGCTGATGAATCTCTAGAGCACCTCTTTTCCAAGAACCACCCATTTCCACTACTTTGCATGCTCCAACCTTCGCCATTACTCTGCCCTATGTTTGGCTTTCCTCCTAGATCAAATACCTTCCTCCAATCACCAACCTAGGTTCTCCTTCTCGCCTGGTTGTGTTTTTACATCACAGAGCCTTCCATCTTGTAATAATGCAGGTGGAATTTTTCCACCTAGGTTCCATTCGTGAACACCCACTGTGGGGTGTGCCCAACACTGTTTTCCCTTCCATCCACCTCTACATCCTCTCCTGATCGACTATCCTCAATATCTCCCCTACGCCTCCCTTTCACATCTCCTACTTTTTTTCACTCAAATTTGCCACCTTGAGCCATGAAATTAATAGCCATATCATTCTTTATTATAATTATTATTTTATTCATTACATGTTTTCGTCCAATATTTTTCAAGTACTATAAAATTGAAAAAAATGGATTTTGTAAGGAGAACATTAGATTTTCTTGGCAAGCTCTTTAAATTTGCTTGTAAACACCTCTAGGATCTTTATTATAAGTCAAACATCAAGGTGAAGTTTTTCTTGTGCATATAGAAGCTTAAAACTTTTGAAGTCAAAATCATGCACAAATGGTGAATTTTAAAAATAGAGGTCAATTTTGTGTGATATTTTAAATACAAATAAATTTCATGTTGTGAAATTGACTTTTGCTAATTTTTAAGAACTAAATTAGATTTCATCATTTTATTCCAATACATCCAAGAGTAGAAATGTTTAAACTATGATTCAAAATCTATGATCCAAATTTTATAATCAAGATAGTACACAACTACCTATTAACTCCCAAAATTACTCAAATATTTTTGTTTATATTAATTTTAATTTTTTTCTAAATTGTATCACATGATTTTTTCCAAATGCTAAATTAGATTAATTAGATTGTATGATTGCAAGATTTTATAAACTTCATTTTAAATACATATATTATTTTATTTCTTTGCAATATTAAACCCTATCATTTCATTAACACTATAAAAATCTACCGCTCCTCTATTTTGAATTGCCTATGCGCATGGTGGACGCCACTTTGGGGGTACCCCATCGTCCCCCTCCCCTGTCCTCTTCTGATCAAGTTCTTGCCTAGGCATATGCTGCTCCAACAACCTTGGGGGACCCTTTTGTGTTTTCTATTGTTGTTGAACATGTGCTTTCAATTCTGACTGCTAAAGACATGCTAGTGATCTCTGTCACTCCAAAATTTAAGGGTTGGAAGAATTTTCTACTTAACTTGAGCCCAGTAGAAAATAAATGGGTGATCCCACAATACTGGTTTACAATTTTTGGCCAAACTAGACATTCAACTAATTTTTTTAACTAAATCTTCACTTTTGTGCCTATAGCTGCTAAACCATAAGGAATTTGAAGATGATGCAAACTAGTGATTTGTGAAATTTTGTCTTTAGATTCTAAATATATATTTTAAAAAATTGGAATCAAATTGCATTTCTTTTTCCATCTAATTCAAAACTAGTTTTTAATAGCAAACACCATTTTTAAAGAGTGACATGTACTTGCTAACACAACTTTTTTTCTATGAAGGATAAAATTCTATTTTTTTTTTAATTTAGATTTGTAACCATGATATCTAGTGCATGCAATTGGTTTCATAGTGTTTTATTGAATATTTTTTCTTAATTAAGTTTTGAAGTCAGACTAGTTATAATTCAAACATAGGTTTACTTGCTAACATAATTTTTTTGTATGTATCGAAATTCAATTTTTTTTTTTGTTGGATCAAGGACATAAATATCTAGTGCATATATATTTTTCATATTTTTTTGATAATCGCTATTTTTCCACTTGTGTAGAATAGAGAGCTTGATTTTCGTGAAAAACCTACATTCACAAGAAATAAAAAATAAATATAATAACCAAATTAAATATATTTAAAATTATACTTTCAGGAAGCTTATAATGAGGACTACATACTTGCAAAAAATAAATTTTAAATGAATTCATTTGATCCCCCAAAAGGTAAATCAAAAGTGGTATTTTATCAACATTTTGATAGGTGTAAAGGAGACTTTATATGTATGGTTTAAAACTAGTGGGGTTCTATCCAAGGGGTTTGATATAAGGTGGTTTGATCAAACCATCTTCAATTGGAATCCTTTAAATGGAACTTTTCAAGGATTAAATCATTATATTTTCAAAAAATATGTGATTTCAACAAAAATTAGGATGTCCCAAAAAGTGTAAACCACTATTGTGGGATCACCCAAATCTCATCCTCTTTCAGAAGTTGTGATTTCCGCTTCCAATACTAAATTATTTATCCCTAAATCCATTAGTGATATGATTGTTTCTTCCATGGAGAACATAGTGGTGGGAAAATTTTTCTCTTTTCTCCCTACTATGGATGTGGTAAGAAGATGTTCAACTACTAAATGGCACCTCAAGGGTAGTGTGGAATTTTTCAACATGGTTGGTGGACTATTCCTATTCAAATTCATAGTTGTTGAAGATCTATTGTTTGTTATCTCTTCAAGTATCTGGGTTTATGGGAAGCATGGACTTTCCCTGTGCCACTAGAAACTTGGCTTTGACCCTGTTGTTGATCTCAAAAAATCAGCCCCCATGTGGGTTCATTTTCTAGGACTACCCCTAGAATATTGGGATGACTCTGTGTTCCAAAGCATTGGTTATTTGATGGGTCACTTCATCACATCGAACA
Organism: Sequoia sempervirens; assembly: GCA_007258455.2. Taxonomy (NCBI): domain Eukaryota; kingdom Viridiplantae; phylum Streptophyta; class Pinopsida; order Cupressales; family Cupressaceae; genus Sequoia; species Sequoia sempervirens. The sequence continues at coordinate 15,347 of VDFB02167166.1, forward strand.
CCATTACCAAAATGAAATCTAAATTAGTTTTTGCTCTGTTTTGTGTTAATAATGATATTAACAATTTTTTACCCAACTCTATGACGTGTTCCAAATTTGGGTCTTGGAATAAAAAAATTGTTATAAAAATGTTGTGGTTTATTGTCAAAAATGTGCTAAACTTGTGCATCTTATTTCAGACTATAAGTCCATAGTAAAACATAACCTTGGTCCTAGTGAACCCTCAGTGGATGACCTCACTAATAGCTATCCTTTCAATTCTAATATCCTTAATATCATTGACTCCCCAACCAAATATGGGCCTTCTATTTTCGTGGTCCCTGAGGTTCTGTTTGTCGAGAACGCTTCTGATGACTATGCTCTAGTGTTGTGTGTGACTTCTCCTAGCAAAGCTTTATCAGAAAATTCCTCTCCAATGTTACATTTTTTCAGATGCCCATGTGGCTCCATTGGTAGAGATGGTAAGGGTTTTATCCCATAAACATGATTTGATTAAGGATGCAGAAGAGGGAGAAATATTAAGTGTGGTTATTGATAAGAAAGACTCTGGACTCGAACAGACAAATATTGCTACCCTATCACATGGAAAAACCAATGAATATGAGGGTTGGAAAACTCCAAAGAAGAAAGGTAATAAAAAGAAAGTAGATAGAGGAGGGGATTCCAAGCCAGGAAGACCCAACCAAAGACAAACTAGAAATAAGGAGACAACCAAAGATATTGCTATTGGAAAATAAAGGAAATTGGAAGTGTCCTCAAAGAAAGTGTCTAAATGAAAGTCCTATCATGGAATGTGAGAGGGCTAAATAGCCCCCACAAATAGCTAGCTCTGAAGAATTATGTGTAGGAACACAAGATAGATGTATTGTTGTTACAATAAATTAAAATGAAAAAAATAAACTTTGAACACATAGCTAGGTACATTTGGTTGAATTCTCATTATTCTTGTAGTGATGAGGATGGGGCTTTGGGTGGGTTGTCTGTGATGTGGGACTCTAATAGAATAATTGGTTCTAAAATATTCCAAAGAAAAAATAGTGTGGGGATCCATTTCTCTCACTCTAGTTGTTCTTGGTTTCTGATTAACATTTATTCCCCCAATATAAGGAATGTGAGGAATTCCCTTTGGAAAGATCTCACTGACTGGATACAGACTAATAGGGGGCCCACTGGTTGGTGGTAGGAGACTTCAAATCTCCTTTATACCCTTTGGAAAAGAGTGAGGGACTGGCTGACTATTCTAATAGTATGACTAACTTAGCTGGTTTTTTAAGTAATACATGACTAGTGGACATTGACTTACATGGCCAAGATTTCACTTGGACTAATAGGCATATGGCGGGTAGTCTAATCTAGGTCATACTTGAAAAATTCATTTTATCTCCTAATTGGATGGCCTTACTTAACTCCAATCTGTTGGCTTTTCCTCAAACTGTCTCATACCATAACCCTCTACTAGTAGTCATGAATGATCACTCTGTTGTTGGTCCTTTTCCCTTCCAATTTGAGACCATGTGGTTAATTTCTAGCCAAACTTTAGGAATAAAATTGTTGATTGGTGGAATACCCTGTACATGGCTCCCCCATGTTTAGGGTATTCCATAAACTTAAGTATATCAAATACATGGTTAAAGGTTGGAACAAGAGGGTGTTTAAAGATGTTTTCCATCAAAAAAGAGTGATCTCTAATGATCTTAGGATGACACAAAAAGGGATGGAGGAGGTAGATGTTAGTCTTCAGACTTTCCAACGGGAAAGAGATGAATGCATGAGATGGGAAAAAGTTTTGAAAAAAGAGGAGATATTTTGGAAGCAAAAATCTAGAGTTGAATGGCTGAAAGAGGATGACCAAAACACTTCTTTTTTCCATGTTTTGGCACTCAAGCATAGGAAAAGGAATCAGATAAAAAAGATAAAAGATGAGTTATTAGTTGAACTTACTACCCCTACCGAGATTGGTCTATTAGCATTTGGTTATTTTCAATGTGCCTTATTTGGTCCTATTTTGGCCCCCAATTCTGATTTGGAAGACTTGCTATTGGAACCCCATCCTGCCTCTCTATACCGTGAGGATAATGATAATATTCTTGGTGTTGTCACTCTGGAGGAAGTCAAGTTAGTTGTGTTCAGTATGAGTTCCTACAAGGCTTCAAGACCTAATGGATACCCCCAACTTTCTTCCAGGTATTTTGGGACATTATTGGTGAGGAATTAATTCTTGCAACCAAGGATTTTTTCAAGTTTGGAAAACTACTCAATTAGCTTAATCACACCTTCCTAGCTCTCATTCCCAAAAATGATGACCCACATAAAATGGTCAACTTTCGTCCTATCAACCTATGTAATACCATTTATAAGATTTCAAAAATTCTAGTGAACCACCTAAAACCTTACCTAGAAAAAATGATTAGTCCAAGCCAAAAAGGCTTTGTCTTGGGTCATCATATCATGGATGTTGCTATTGCCACTCATGAAATTATGCACTCCATGGACAGATGTAATAATGCTAGTATGGCTTTTAAGCTTGACATTTCAAAAGAATATGAAAAATTCCTATGGATTTTTCTGCCCAAAGTTTCAACTAAGATTGGATTCAATCAAAGTGTGATTAACCTCATTTTGGAATGCACTACAACTATGAAATATTTTGTTTTGGTCAATGGGGTTCCCCATGGGTTCTTTAAGGTAAGGAGAGGTATAGAATAGGTTGATCCTCTATCTCCATACCTATTCATAATGGTTGTTGATATTCTAAGTAGGAATGTTGCTAGAATGTTGTCGAAGGGCTCTATTAAGGGAGTTAAACCTACCACCACCCTAGAACTGATTGTCATACAATAGTTTGTTGATGATACCATATTGTTTGAAAAATATTTGGTTGTGGAAGAAGAAAATGGAAAAATTTCCTTAACAACCATGCTACTTGTTTGGGCCAATGTATAAATTACAACAAGAGAATGATTTATTTATTTAATAGCACTCTTGTTCTGCAGGACAAAGTGATTGTTGTTCTGGGTTGTGTAAGTGCACCCCTTCCTTTGGTGTACTTGGGTCTTCATCTTACTATTAAAGAAGTTACTCCCACCTTCTAGAATTCAGTCCTTGAGAGAGCTCAAAGGAAACTGGTTGGGTGGAAAGGATCAATCCTTAGTCATGTTGGTAAGCTACAACTCCTTATTGCTTCCCTTCAAGGGATATTGGTTTATTTCCTATCTATACATAGCGATTTTTTTTGAAAAAATCCAAAGGAACTTCCTTTGGTTTGGTATAGAGGAGAACAAGAAGTTGGCACTAATTAGTTGGAACAAGGTCTGCCTTCCTAAATTTTATGGGGGACTAGGTATAAAGAAAATCCAACCTACCAACAAAGCCTTGCTTGTAAAGGTTGGATGGGACCAGTTAAGGAACATGGATGACTAGTATAGGCTTATGAATGTTAAGTACCTAAGAAACTACCCCCTAATCTGGTGTCTCTTGAATGAACACCCAAGTGGTTCATTGGTTTGGAATAATATTTGCAAGATGAAAAATATGCTACACTCTGGTCTGAGATGGAAGTTAGGGATGGTAGAAGCATTAGTTTATGAGAGGACCCCTAGCTGATTGAAATTCCTCTTTCCCAATCTGATTTCAAAAATCAAATGGGGCTTATGAGGCTGTACTTTGGAAAAAATGTTAGTGACTACCTTTCTGGTCTTCATGGTTCTAGGAAGTGGAAAATGTTAGATTTGTGTTGCCCCCTCTCCTCGGAATTAAGGCTTTTGGCTAGGTCCCTACAAGACATCCTCTCCCTAACTAGAATTCCCATCTCAAATATGGAGGATTCTTTCTATTGGGTTAAGGAATGCAAGGGAGACCTCTCTATTAAGTTGGATTACGGTTTACTGTCAGACTAGGGAAATTAGAGCAGATTATGGAAACAGGTTTGGAATAGAAACTTAATACCAAAAAATAATTTCTTCTGGTGGATGGTCTATCACAATAGGATCTTAACTCAGGATAATCTAAGGAAAAGGGAATTTCAAATCCCGAATAGATGCATGTTATGCAAGAATAATGAGGAGTTGGTTGGCCACCTGTTACTCCATTGACCATTTGCTATTGAATTCTAGGATTTGGATTTTAGTAAATTGGGGATTCATTGGACCATGAATGGTGACATTAAGAGTTTTATGGAAATCTAGTTTGGCCCTTTCCACCATCCTCTCTCTAGTGATACCGGGCATCAAATTCCTCCCATCTTTTGCTAGTGTTTATGGAAAGAGAGGAACAATTGGATCTTCAAATATATTGTAAAAATCCCTAAGTAGGTCTTTGGCATTGGGTTCAAAATTGTATCTTATAATTTCTCCTTATATGATTGGAAACCATCAGACAAAGATCCTATAGTGTGGGAGATCAACATGGCAAGCTCATGAAACAAAAAGTTGGAGATCAACTCCTTTGATAACTCTAAATCTCTGGCTAGACTTAACATGGTTTGGAAACCCTTGGATACTAGTTGGAAAAAACTTAATTTTGATGGGGCGACAAAAGGGAACCCGAAGATGGATAGCACTAGAGGCATTATCAGGGACTCTGAGGGAAATTTAGTGGTAGGGTATGCTGGTGGAATTGGAATACAGACTTCTATGATAGCAAAGGCTAGAGCACTACTCAAGGGAATTGAAGTTGTTTTCACTCTTGGTATTAAAAAAATACATATTGAAGGTGACTCCAAGATGGTAATTAACTCTATTAATCATGGTCTTTTTCATTGGTGGAGTATCAGAGACATAAATTATTTAATTTCTAAACTGGAAAGGAATACTCTGACTCACATATTTCATGAGGGAAATCAGGTGGCGGATGCTCTGGCCAACCTTGGTTCTTCATGGATCATATCCATATGTTGGAGAAGACTTGGGGCTCTCCCTATTAATATACAAGGATTTATCCTTGATGAACAAAAAAATATTACCGTTAATGATGGAAGCCAACCTTGCTATTTTGGGTGGGTACATGTGGCTCTATATACCTTTGGGCCTTTGATGATGTGGAACAAGCGAGGATGATGTGGAGAGGAATGGGCGGGAAGTTAGGGGTAAAAGCACAAAGTTGTGTCACACTTTGTAAAGAAACAACCAACAGTCCAACTTTGGGGCAGATCACTAAAAAATGGCATATATGTTTTGAATTTTGAAATGATGTAAACCAGTAAAATATGTATTTTTTAGTATATTTTATGTTTGTATTTTTAAAAAAAATATTAAGAATTATTTTAAACTATTTTTTAATAAATTAAAACTATAATTTAGTTGCTGAAAAAATGCTGAAAAAATGAAGTTGCATGGGACGTTAATCTTTTTATAGTAATTTTTTTTTTTTTTTTTGTCAATTTTTTTTTTGTGTATTTATAACTAGAAACTTTAGTGCATGGATTTTTTTTTTTTCAATTTTAATAAATATATATTTTTAAATAAATATTAAAATGTGCATGAATAAAAAAATAGTTGTTTCCATGGGACGTCAACTTTCATTAAATATTTTTATCTAAAATTGAAAAAAAATTATACCATCTTGAAATAGATTCTTTAATCTAGTGTAGCATATTTTTTTTTTTTTTTTTTTTAATAATTTTTAGTATTTTCCTCAACATGTTAATTAGCCTAGTATTTTTTGGTTGATAACCTGCTTTTAGTAAAATAAAAATAAAATATAAATGTAATTAAACTATTAAAATAAATATATCTTTGAAAACTACATTTATGGATCTACAAAATGGTATTTTAATATTTTAAAAAAAATGTTATTTACATTAGGAGTTATTGAAACTTCAAGTTTTTCAAATAATTTTATTTTTTTGGTAAATTGGACTCAAAGTGGTGCTCCATATATTTTTAGCCAACAATTTTAGTTGAAAAAGTTGAGGAAGTATCTAACTTAGCTAGAATGAATCTTACTAGATCATATGTTTGACCAAAATTGATTTTTAGTTAGAAATACTTAAATTGAGTTGTGCTGATAAGTTGGTTGAAAGTGTGACACAACTTTGTGCTTTTACCCATTTTTTTGAAATGATGGTGGTGAATGGTTGGGATCTTCAAAATATTTATGGGAAGTCTTGTCAAAAGTACCACAATTCAAATAACATTTTTAGAAATGTGTGTAAGGCCAAGTGTATCTTCATATTTTTTCCTAATTATTACCTGATCAAGGTTATCATGGCTCTTAGCTTAAGTTTGATGTACTTAAAAATGATTTATTATGGCATGTGTCCATAATTTTTAGGCATGTGTGTAAAGCCAAATTTATCCCCAAACTTTTAGCTAACAATTACCTGATCAAAGTTATCATGGATTTTAACTTAAGATTGATGTACTTAATAAAGATTTATTATGGCCCCGTGACCATAATTTTCTTAGAAATGACCATTGGATCATGTGAATATCTAGAAGCTTTAATTAGGCATGATTCTCCTTATTGGTTTGGTGATCTAGTGATAAATGGATGGTAAAGGTTATCTATTGCCATTTTGAAAATTTGCTAACTCTAGTTTCTTGGGTAAGTTTCATCATTCGGTGTGAAGAGATGGGAGGCGATAGGGTTCAAACCTAGCCTGGTTCTTGTGATGAATTACACAGAGACAATATTGCTTGGCACATTTGCATGGAAGGAGGAATTGTGACTCTTATGTAGATCCTACTGGGTCACAATGAGAAGCTATTACGTAATTTGCTAGTTCTTTGAGTGACATGAGAGTCACTATTGGTGGAATATCCTTTGAAGTTAATGAGGATGTTATTGCCAAGGCAATGAGCCTATTCTACTTTGGTTAGAAGCTCAAGAAGCACACTAAGGTGCAAGATTTAGAGAGCCTCAATGCTTTCTTTTGGGAGAATGAGAATCCTGTTAAGAAGCACTCAGGTTTTGAAAGGGAGATGATGCTAAAGTCATGGGATTAGGTTTGATTAGCTATCATGAAGTATGTTACTTTAGAGGGGAGATTTAAAGTTTTTTATTTCTACCATTTGTCATTACTAAACCATCTTCAACACAAAATGCATATAAGTTTTCCCTTTTTTTCTTTCCTCCATGGAAAGCTCGATTAAGGAAACCCTTGATTTTGCTACTTTGAACCCTAAAAATTTTCCACCTCTACCATTACACCAGGGCCTTATACTTTGGCTCTACCATTTTCATTTGGCACTTTTCCCCCCAAACCTATCTCTATTGTCCATGTTGAAGAGTAGGAACCATCCAACCACTCTCTTGAGAAATCTTCCCCTGCTACTTCTGTTAGACCAAAAATGAAGAACCCCCTATAGACTGTGAACCCAAAGATATTCCTAAATATGAACCCTAGCCAAAAACAAGAAGGGGGTTGGGTTTAGCTCAATCTAAGGTGGCAACTAGGCTTTATGAGTTAAAAAAATACCCCCACCAAGAACGATAGCAAATCGATCGCTAAGACCAAGGGAAAAAATGAAACCCTATGTCAAGTGGAGATGTCGATCATGTACAATGAGGGAGAGAGCCCTGTGGACAAAGATTCTCAAGGTGATACTATGGTTGCGGTGAGTGTGGACATTAGGATGGAGAAAAATAGTGTTAGAAGGTCTCATAGGTTGGCTAAAAACAAGAAAGAATTTTATGTTGACAAGATATCCAATAGCTCATAGTAGACTGACGACAAAAAGGAGTGTAAACAAAATATTGTTGAGGAAATGGAGGAGTTTGTTGAAGGCCCCAGTCACTTCTCAAAATTGAAAAAAATGATTAATGAGGATTCCACTACTCAATCTTCAGATCACATGGCTATGGAGGAGGAGACAATTAAGGGGGAAAATGACAAGGATGAGGATTACCAACAAACTACTGGCCCAGGTGGACAAAATTGAACAAAAGTTTACTTAGTTGATGCACTTCATGATAAAACCATCCACATGTTCCCTATCACTCTCTCCAAGGTACTCAAAGAGGAAGTGGAGAAGAAGAATGAGGGTGAGGGACCTAAATGGGTTAGTGATGATGTCTTGAATCTTCTCATTGAGAATTGGGAGGGATTAGCCAAGTAGTGGGTGGGTCTGTGTTTTAGGTGGGTGGGTCTTTCCTCTACTATTGGTTCGTTGTTTCTTTATGTTTTTTTGTTTTATTTTGTTATTTCTGGTCTGGACTTAATGTTGTAACTTTTTTCTTGGTCTTTTTTTGGCCCTTTGGGTTCTGTGTGTAAAGAGTATTACGCCCTATAAATGTATCTTACTTTATCATAAACACTCACAATTATGAAATTTATATTCAATTATAGTGAAAGTGTCAAAATTTATTTAAATGATTAGTTTTTTATTGGTTAATTTGACACATCAATTGTTTGAACATAAAGATTTGGAGACCACTTTTTTTAAGATCTAATCACATCCTATGATTTTTTTGGTGAAAGTGGTGGAGTTTGTTGTCTGTCTAGCTAGCTATTATGCTCTCATTGGATTTTTTGCAATCCTTGTTGCTCTCAACCTTTATGGGATCCTTTGATGCCTTTGTTACTTTGGTTGGATTTTTGTGGCCTTTGGAGGTGGTTTCTAGTGGAGGTGAGTTTATTTTCCTCCTTATTTGGGTGGTATTTGGTTCCTTAGGAATGTGTTTGTTCTTTTCTCTTTGGGCTATGGCTGGTTTGGTGGTTTCTGCTCATCTGTGAAGCAAGGCTCCTACCCTATTTCCTTGGAGGCTCTGGGATTTTTTCCTATAAAGGAGGCATTTTTTTCTATGTTTGTTGTTGCTAGCATAATATAGTGGGTTTTGTTCTTGTTAGCCTGGCTTTGGTGGTTTTGGGTGTTGTTAAGTTTTGGGGTGTTATCTTTGTCACCTCTTTGTTTTCGGCCATCATGGGGTTGTGTTGGGGTTTTTTTTGCAGAGGAGTTTGTTTACTCTTTCCAAGGGTGGTGTTTATCTTCATCGTCATGATTATGTTCTAACTATGTGTCTATCTCTTTTTATTTGGGTTGTTGTGGCGCTTAATGGAGTTGTTCTTGTCCCTTCAGTTGGTTTATTTTATCTTTTACTACCCATTATGCTTGGTTCTCCTATAAATGTGGAGATATGTTTTGTGGGTGTACTGGGAGGCTTTCTTTCCTCTTGTTGTTTCTCTCTTTTGTAGCTCCTATTGACGCGAACTATGCTCCTGTAGAGGTGGAGCTTGGGTTTGTTGGTAAGGTGGGACACTTGTTCATTGATTTAAGTTGTAGGCTTGCACTGGTTATCCCCCATGGGTGGTTTTTTTGTGTTGGTTTCCTTTGTAGTTAATGCCTTTATTTTCAATTGGTCTCTATTTTCTAGTTTCATGCTCCAGTCAAAAGCATAGCTTGTTTGATGTTCTTCTAGGCTCACTACTAGTGACTCTCACTCTTCTTTTTCAGTTGTTTCATTTTTTGTGAGTCAACTGTATTTTGTTTATATGATTGATTTGTAATTGGTATTGGCCCTTCCAATCTTCATCTAATCAAAACAATAATTTTGAATTTATTATTAAAATAATAAAAATATTACATTAATAGTAACAATAATTATTATATTTTAAAATATTTAATATCAAATAATAAGTTCAATTCAATACTAATAAATTAATTAAAAAAAACCAATAGGCTCAAAATAGTATACTTTATCAATTGACTCTTAGTCTTATGATGAAGTTGAGTGGTTTTAAATGAGTCTTCTAGAGATCAAATCTTCTTTTAGTGAAAGTGGCATGCCACTATATTATATTAATTACATAAATAGATAAATTCAAAATATGGTTCTAGGGAGCATACCGGCAGGAAAGAACCAGTAAGAAAACCTCCGGTTATAGCTCAAATATGACAAAAATTACATGCTTACATAGTTCAGTTTGAAAATTATGCTTATCATGCTAATGATACAAAATTTAGCATTCAATTCCCAGTAAAAATTCCCTGAACTATTATGCATTAAACTTTTACAAAAAACCCAACAAGTAAAATATTTCCCCCTTTTACAAAATATGCCCTTAAATTATGCCCTTCATTTTTTATCAAAATACCCACAACACAGTGAAATTAGATTTTCCTAGTAACCAAATTTTCATCTTGAAATTCTAGACCTCCTACCAACTGGAGACCTCTTTTGAAAACCCTTCTTCCACCCTTCGATGCTAAAGGAAATTGCACGCGAGGTGCAAGTATTGTGTTCACCATGTTTTCATTCATCTGAACTCTATTTGTCAGCTGAGTGTGAACATTTTGTGCATGTTGTGGACCACGAATAGGAGAATTTACTTTGATCTGCAAGTCTAATTGCACACCATTGTTCAGAGGATTTGGGACATGTGCTCAAAGAAATGCCAATGCATAATATCTCTCTTTTATATATATCTCCATCATAGAGAAAATAGAGCATCAGTTATTTCTCAACACACACAGCAGGATATTCTCATTGTTGTATTGAAGTGCAAGCCTAATTGCATCAAAAATATCTTTGAAACCCTGACGTTTCTACACAAAATCCCTAGGAAATAAACCACCAACATATCCATCCCCACTGAAGAAGTTTTAATGTTGCACTACTCAAAGAATAGCATTGTCTAATAGAAATTACAGGTTGATATATTTCCTAGCTATGACCTCAATTTCAATCAAAGACTGAAACAAATCAATGGCATTAGATAAAAAGATTGATACCACCTGGGATGGAAAGATAATGTGATGAACTCATGGGCTTGTAACTTTGACTCCCAGAATTAAACGTATGCATTCTTCAACCCTAGCGCAATCCACCTTGAACATCATTTTAAGCATGTCCTGAGTTATATAACCCTCAATCAGTCTCTCCCACAACTTAACTAGCAAAGATACCCTAAGGTTCCAAGGATGAAAAGCCATTCGTCTGCTTCTATAAAAAAATTACCACACCTTATATTCTGCAAATTACAATGCTTTACGAGACCCTTGGTTGCAAATTTCATTTGTGCAAATGGCTTACAATAGATTCCTTTTTAATGTCATTTTCTACCTTTGACATAATGTTGTATCATGATGCGAAGGACTGGATATTTTAAGTATTCCCTACTTCTTTTTAATGTTGGCTCGTGTAAAATAGAGGCTGAGAAACTTGGCGGTTGGTTGTGCACTACATACCATAATTATAATGTACTTTTCATCACAAAATTAGAATTAAGTAAAAAAAATAAATGGCATGATGTGACTAATCTGGAATACTTGATCAAACGGTAGCATCATCGAGTGAATTGAAAGATTTGAGGCTGACACTGGATGTCCTTTAACACGGACATGAATATCCTTGTGAATTTGAAAGCCATCATTACTAGGTTCGGCCTGAACACATGTGTTTTAATTCCAACTCATCAATGACTCTGCACGAGTTGCCCATAGTGGAAGTCTATTTGTTGATTGTGATACAATGTAACTCCCTTACTACTGAAACAATACTCTACCCCTTTCCATATTTTATTCTCCAGAAAAAATTTAAACATGTCAGACTTTCATATCCTGGTGAATTTAAACATGACGACCTTCTCTGCCTTATAATACATGTATATTACTTGTGTGACTAACACTACTAATTAAGAAATTTTAATATCCCTGCTCTTTTCATGATAGCATTCTATCTCCCCATGGTTTTTGATTAAAAACCCTTATTTAACAAAATGGACAACATAGGCTTGATTAAAATTCTTGTCAACTTATATTATCTCTTATGACAAGAGAAGTTAAGATGTTTAATTATGCACCCTTGGCATCTTGATTTGTAAGTTCAATCAATTATGGGAAGGCGTTTAATTTACTTATATCATTAATAGCCCTAATCTTTGTATTTTCACTTCTGAGGCCTGCAAGAAAGTCCGCTACCCTATTCCCTTCCCTATAGGTATGAGAGATTTTTGAAGCTTCATACTTATCTACTAATGTCCATGCTTTATGAAATATATAGCTTAGGTTCCAATTATGGATTTTTCTTTCTTTACATGCATTGATAATTATTAGTGAGTCCCCTTCTATATGAAGATTTGAGAACCCCATTTGAATTGCTAGCTCCAAACCCAATAACAATGCTTGAGCT
>VDFB02167167.1:0-16488 GCA_007258455.2 Sequoia sempervirens
ATTGGATACAATTTCCCTCTTACACATGGATACAATGAACACATGAAGAAAACCAACATACCATACTCTTTCAAGAAATATCTAGGTTTAGCTCCCTTATATCCATTTCATCTAAATCCCTATCATTTAGTGTGTGTATGACATCTTGTACAAATAAAGGAACATATTATACTATTGATCAAGAGAGTATCTTGTCAAGACTCCTCCTAGATCATTTGATAATTCTCCCTCCCTATTATTGTCGAATTGTATCTTAACCGGTATTTTGCTTACATCCTCCAATACTTTGATCCACATTTTTCCTTTGGTGATCATTGTTTCTTGCGGTTTTGGGAAGTGGTTTATAGGTGTTGGAAGCATGTTCATACAAGATCTCACACATCCATTTGTTTGTATGATGTCACGTTGATGTTTTGTTGTTATGTTTTTCAGTCCATCTCTAGCCGACTTGATGGATGTATTATGTAAATTAAACTTTGCTATGCAGACATATGTGTGACCTATTTTAGGTCTGTGTCAACTTGTTGAAGCATGTGTATTATCTTTTGCATAGCTTAAGGTTGACAGTTGATATTTTTTAAATAAAATGTGCATCTAATTAGGCTAACCTAATTGATGCTTACAAAGAAATTGGGTATATATAACAGATAGTTTTCAAAGAAGATATGTGTGATGATGTGAAGTAGTATGAACATAATTAAGTGTGTCAGGTCTATTTATTGAACTTTATTTGGAACTGAATTTGCACTCACTAGGTGTACTCTGTCAAATCATTTCTTGGCTGAAAGCCATTCAATTTTTGTAATTATGTAGGTAGTGAGCCTTTGTTTTTAGACAGTGAGTCCTAGCAATAGCCACCCATTTTGTTTATATCTTATAACTGATTATACTATATTGTGACCTAACCCTCACCGTGGCTTTTCCCATTTTGGGTTTTCCATGTAAAAATCCTAGTGTTCTTGTGTTCTTTGATCTTATGTTATGTTAATGATTTTATTTATTCCTGCTATTGTTTGCATTGGAATAATTGGATGGTATCTTATTAGAAAATTAAAAAATATATTGATTCACCCCCCCTCTCAGTATCTTGGATCTTTATCAATTGGTATCAGAGCTCAATTCTTCTAGGTAAGCCTAACAGCTTGAGGGAGATCCTAAAAATGGAAGAAATGAATGATAAAGGGGAGCCTCAGATTGCTCTTGAGGATCTTGATAAAGTTGAAAGAGAAAATAGAGAATTGAAAGAGAATCTTGAAGATGTGAATGAATGTGTCTAAAAACTTAAGGAGCAATTGAAAAAGTTTAAAGATAGGTATAAGGAAGTGACTGATAAGTTGAAAAAGGCTAATGAAGATATTGTCAGTTTGAAAGTGCAAGTGGAAGAGAATAATGAGAAGAATGGATGATTAGTTCAGCAATTCACAGATATTTATACTCTCTCTATTTAGGATTAGAAAGGTAGTTTAATTTGTTTAATTAATAAGCAGACTCAACATGAGATAAATTCTGAGAATTTAATTATTTAATGCGACCATCCTAAATAGCTTATCCAATTTGTTTTATGCATCTAATTACCGAACCTACAAATCCTGCAGATAATCCCATCTTTCATCATGTATAACTTCTTAAGACCCCTTTTTAACAAGCCCAGAAGCTTCCAGATTAGGGTTCTACAAATTTGGGTTTTTTTTCGTTGATTTTTCTTTTTTTGATGACGATGTGAAAAATTAGGCTTAAAAGATACATGCTAGGGTGTACAGTATAGCATGATTAGTCAACACATACCAACAATCTCCAGCCTGGAGACTGGTCAGGCTCCACACCAACTCAATCTCCCACTTGGAGACTCATCCTAGACAACACTGCTACACTTACAACTCCCACTGGAAATAAGTACCTTGGACCCTACTGCTCTGTTATACTTGAATTCAACCTTGAAGGCCAACCGAAGCTGAAGAGGAGCTCAAATTCTCCCTTATCACCACCTTCGTAAACATATCCTCTAGATTGGCATCTGTATGTATCTTTTCTAGCTTGACCTGTCCATCCTCCAACACTAACCGAATGAAATGATATCTCAACTATATGTGTTTTGTTTTAGAATACAAGAAAAAATTCTTTGTAGGATGTATAGCACTTTGGCTGTCTGTAAACAAGTAATTTCTAGCCTATTGTTTTCCCAACTCATCCATAAAAATTTGCAGCCATATCATCTCCTTTTCTGCTTATGTTGTAGCAACATACTATTCCTCTGTGGTGGATAAAGCAACCACCTTTTGCAATCGAGAAATCCAACTCACTGCTGTCCCACCAAGTGTAAATACATAACTTATGGTACTCCACTTGGTATCTATATCCCCTGCCAAATCTGAGTCAACATATCCTTTTAAATTAGTATTAGAGCTCCCCAAGCCGCTGTGGATGGCATCTCAGGTCTAGGAATCAAGCTGCCCCACATTCCAATGCTCAACAACTCTTGGGATGGCTCAGGCCCATTTGCTGAACTCAGCATGCCAATATCTAGTCTTATGCATACCATGGCATACATTAGACCGCCTACAACTGAAGCATATGGTACCTTGGACAATTTTTCTTCCTCCTCTTGTGCCTTTGGACACATATCCTTAGTCAATTTAACATGACTAGGCAAAGGTGTGCTGATAGCTTTCACATTCTCCATATGAAATCTGCCTTTGCTTTTCAGCATAATTAGCTGAGATAAAAAACAGATTTTCTATTTTTCCTATCTCTACAAGTTTTCATACCAGTTTGTTTGCCACTACAAATCCTTCATAGCAAAGATATTTTACTAACTATTATTTTATTTAAACATATAGTCAGTTTTAGACCCTCCTACAAGAGATTTCATCAACATATAAACATAAAGATAATGTAACTTTCATTATCAACCTCATGGAAATAAACACAATGGTGAGTCCCTTTTGGTGCTTAATACCTTACTCCAATATAAAACTATCAAATTTCAGAAATTACCATTGCGGGGTGCTTGCCCAAATATCTCGACTTTTCTTAGGTGCACCTGGTTTCTCCTTGCTGGCCTCAATCCCAGCCTTGGCTAGTCCATATATATCTCCTCCTCCAAATCACCATGGAGAAAGGTTGTTTTCACATCTAGCTGTTCCAAATATAAATCTTCAGCAGCCACAATACTTAAAATAGTACGAATAGAAGTCATCTTAACAACCGGAGAAAAAATCTTAGCAAAATCAATGCCCTTTTTCTGTACAGATCCTTTACAACTAATCTGGCTTTAAATCTCTTCTTACCTCCATCCTCCTCTTTCAACCTATAAACCCATTTGTTTGGTAAAGCCTTTTTACCTGCAGGAAACTTACATAATTCCCAAGTCTGATTTTTTAGCAAGGAGTCCATTTCTTCTACCATTCCATGCTCCCACTGAACCTCGGTATCCACCTGCATAGCTTCATCATAATATTCTAGTTCAGCAGCATCAATTAACAAAATAGTATACAAAGAGGGAGATAATCTTTTTAGAGGTCTACTTATCCTTGAAGATCATCTAACATTCATAGAAGTTTGTTGTATTTGTTGTTGTTGTTGTTGTTGTTGCAAAGCATGAGGAACCACTGAAACATCATTCTTTGGAATATCATCCAACACTGCATAATCATTTTCTTTCTTCTCATGTTGCAGCAACAGATCTTTGCTTTTCCTCATTGAATGCAGCCTTCATATCCCCAATTTTCTCGTTTTCAAATCTCTCAAAGCCTATGTGTTCTCAGCTGTCCTCAAAAATACTATTTTGTTTTATAAGCTTGGTTCTATTTTCAGAATCTACATGTGCAAATGCTTCACAATCGAAGGTTTTGAGAAAAGAATAACTCACCTTCTTACCCTTCCATGTTTCCTCTGGAATACCACAACCCAAAGGATTAGAGGGACCTCTATTAATTAAATAAATAATAGTGTTTACAGTCTCTGCCCACATTTTTAAAGGCATCCCAACATGTAATCTCATAGTCTGTGCACGCTCCATTATTGTTCTATTCATGCACTCAACCACTCCATTTTCCTGTGGAGTCCTTGGAACGGTTTTCTACCTACAAATACCATTAGAGGAACAATAACCTTCAAACTATTTGCTGCAATACTCACCACCATTATCAGATCTGAGAAATTTTTTCTTTTCACCTGTCTCATTCTCAACCAAGCTTCTCCATTTTTTAAAAGTCTCAAATACATCAAATTTCTGCCTAAGGAAATAAATCCATACCTTCCTATTTGCATCATCAATGAATGTAACATAGTACTGAGAGCCACCGAGAGGAGATACCTAAGCTGGTCCCCATACATCCAAATGAAAAAGCTCCAATTTCTCATCATTTTTTTGATTCCCATCCTTGAGAAAACTTACTCTCTTTTGTTTTCCATACACACAACTTTCACAAAAATCCATATTAACACATTTTAGACCTAGTAAAACATTATTTGAATGAAGTAAGTTCATACCCTTCGCACTCATATGCCCAAGTCTATTATGCCACAGTGTTGATATAGAGTCCACATCAACTATATGATCTTCTACCTGCTGAACTGCAACAACTGTTCCTAAACATTGACCTTTTTTCGTAGTAATTAAAGTAGAAGGAAAAATATGACCTATACAAAGATATAAGGTTCCTAATTTCACACCTTTTGCTACCACTAAGGAACCCTTTGTGACCTTCCAATTTTTATCACTAAATGTAACAACACAACCTTCATCATCTAGTTGCCCTGCTGAAATTAAATTTTTGCTTAACTTTGGAACATGCCTTACCTCATGTATAGTAATGACCAAGCTCGATACGCAGCAATCATGCTTCTTCCTTTTCCAACAATCTTGAGTTGGGTATCTCTCAAATAAACCATCACAAAATCCCCTTGGACATAATCAAGAAAATAACTTCTATGGGGCATAGTGTGAAATGAAGCCCCTAAATCTAACACCCAAGAATCATCAACATTATCAAGGGAAAGAATTAAAGCACCCTCATTAGATTTATTACTTACCACATTTTCTCACTACTTCCTTCCTTTTTGTCTCCTTTATTTTTTGGGAGATAGCAATCTTTCTCTTTCGTATTGACTTACCATAGTACTAGCAATCCCTCTTGTCTCTAGATTGAGACCTTTTGTCCTTTGATTTTCCTCGTGACTTCCCATGATTTCCAGAATTGTTTCTTCTCTCCTTTGTTTTGCCCTTGCTTTTTGCATTCCAAGGCAATTGCACGATGTGGATGTTCCACCTAAAGCACTTTCCTCTGATTTCCTGCTCAAAATAGCACAACATCATCAGAGTTTCAAATACCTTCCAGACTAAGATATAGAATTTATAATAGCCATTGCCAAGCTATTCAGATTTTAGGAAAAGAACACAAAATCAAAAGATCCCTAACTTCCTCATCAAATTTTACATTTACAAAAGTTAATTGACTAGTAACCATATTAAACCCATTTCAATTATTAGTAGCTAACCCACCTTCTACCATTTCACATTAAATAAAACCTTCATAGAATGCACACACAGCCTTATTCAAAGTGGAAGCACTTTCATACTCTTTCCTAGGGTTTCCATCAACTCTTGAGTTGTCTTTTGCTGCTATAATGTGGATGCCAGCAGTTGTGCGGGCATAAAACAAATCTGCCAGAGCCTTTTCTATCCAAGATATCCAGGTCCTCATCAGGATGGACACAGGGTTTTCTGTTTTCCTTCAATGGCCACCATAAATCCTTCTAATAGGAGTAGTCCTCCATCTTCCATGATTGATGGATTCTTATTCGTTTCTCTTCTTACCCTCATCGCCATTGCTCCCTCAGCGTGAGACCTTCCCTCTGAGATGATAGGTGAAACCTGACTGCTCTGATACCACATGTTAGGAGTTAGAGAAGCGGATATCTAACAATTAAATTTAGTTAATTAATAAAATAGAGAAACTAAAACACATACCATTAATTGCTCTTTAGAATTTAGCAATAGTTCACCCAATCTAGGCTACATCTACCAAACCACAACCATCCAATGATTTTATTATCCAGTACAAAACCTATTACAGTCTTGCGAATAATTACATTTTTCATCATATTGTAACCCCCATCCGAACCCCTTTTTAACAAGCTTAGAAGCTTCTAAATTAGGATTCTACAAAGTCAGGTTTTTTTCTTTTTTTGTTGATTTTTCCTTTTTTGGTGAAGACGTGAAAAAGTAGTAGGATTTGGAGAAGGCCAAAATCTATGAAAACAATTTCAAATCTAGCTTAGATAGGCTTGATGAATTAATTTCAAGACAAAAACTGAGTAAAGATAAAGGTGGTTTGGGAAATGATACCGGTGAAAGTTCTAAGACTGTGAACAATTAGAAGAGTCAGAATAAAGGGAAGCAGAAAGAAAATTCAAGGAACTCATCTAGAAGACCTCCAATGAGACAACCTAATGCACAAAGGTACCCTTCTTTTAATGGCACTTGTTTTTCATGCAATAAATTTGATCACAAGGAAACTGAATGTAGAAGCAGGATGAATCAATTCCATGGTCCTTTTTCTAGTCAATGCTTTGCATGCAAAATATTTGGACATAGGGCAAGTGAATGCAAAACTTCAATGATGAATCAATTTAATGGAACAGTGAACCAATCCTTTAATGGCTATTGTTATACTTGACACAAGTATGGACATCAAGCTAATGAGTGTAGAACAAGAGTCAACAAAAGTCAATCCATTCATAAAAATATTGTTTGCTATAACTACAACAAACCATGACATGTTTTGAGAAGCAAGAAGAGTAAGGAGACCAATCCAATAGAAAAGAATGAATATGTGAAGAAGATTGACAAAGATGAGATGAAGAAAGAAATGAATAAGATATGGGAAAAAAATCTAAGAACTAAAGACTACTAATGAGTCTGTGCCCTCATCCGGTATAGATGATTTATTCAGTAACTCGACCTAGCAAGGTCGTAGGGGGAGCTTTATTAGAAAATTATAAGAACCCCCTAGATAAATGGTGTGTCAGAGCCTAACACAAGGAAGAAAGGTGAAGATTGAGTTTTCAGAGGTTCTGAAAAAGGAACCAATAGAAAATATGAAAGAAAACTTCTTTGCGGAGCAAATTAGGATTTGTTTGTGTAAAACAAAATATTTTTTAGCAGCCTTTTGGAGTCTACAACAATAAATGTGAATTACAGAAAAAAATTATCTTATAAAGGAAATGATCAAGGCATTTTGTTCATTTGAGCATTTGGAGAAATTGAAGACCTTTTGAAGAATTCTTGAAAAAAATTGGAGTTAGAGTTGTGGAAACCCTAGTTATGGTTCTATGTGTGGAAAATGGTATTTATATCTTTTGTACAGTTGTGTTCAGTGTTTTTGAGCTGTTTGAATTTGAAATTGGAAGTATGGATACTCTCATGGTAATTAAAGTATCAGAAAGGCCGAGACCCTCTTACATAAAGTAATTTTTGAAAGTTTTCAAAGATGATCCCATGGGTGCATTTTCATCAATTCCACATGGCGTAATGTCGAATGAGGATACTAGGATGATGATTCAAGTAAAATTTGAAGAATACAATCATATAAAGTTAATTGACATCTAGAAAGATGAGCTTACTGGCGATAACTTAAGGGTAAAACCTGAGTATTCAAATGTGGTTGATAAAAGGTTGGATGTGGAACAATTTTCCTAATTTCAGCTATGATGACAAATTGGTGAAGTGATTTCTTAGCAAAATTCATGAAAAGTTTATGTGGACTGACCGGCCACACCTTATAATGAATGAAGTGATTAGGGACATTACTGGGTTATGGGACAAAGGTATAGTGCCCATGCTAAAAACTATAAAGAATGAGGTTGTAGAAGGAATTACAAGAGCCAAATATGATAAAAGGGCTTTAGCAATGAAAACCATCACCAATCTAGTCATGAAGTATGCATCTCTCATGATAGGTCACAAGATATATTTCACAAACAAAGAGAACTCTATTTCAGCTACTGGTATTTAGACTGGGTTTAATATGGTTGAGAAATGTGTTGATTATGACTTGTGTGAGTTTCTCTAGTTACAGCTACTCCAGAATGTGAATTCTTCGAAGGAAAGGAAGTATGCATTTAAATTTGGTTCCTTGATTGTGTGTTTACTGTTTTATTTCTTGAAAAGGCTCCTTGGGAAGAATGAAGAGTATTTTGGAACCCATACAGACTAGTGGGACATCAAATTTTTGATCACATGCATAATCTTGGTAATTTGAACACTCAAGAGGATTCCCTAACAACATTCTTTGTTGTATTCAAAAGAAATATGAATGAAAGGGATAGAATTCTGAGAAAAAAATGTGGAGAAGTATAAGAATGATATCATATTCTATGTCTCCATTGATGAATGTATGATTGAGGTTGTAGAACCTCGAACCATCTGAATTCAGCCTCTTCGATATGAGATAACAAATGAAGAAGCTAAAGGTTATATGCAAATATTGTTGAAGAATTCAAAGGACCCCAATGAACCTAGAATTGGGACATATGCTAAAAAATCTATGGAAATTCATATGGAACAACAGAAGCCTAAGATTAGGAAGAAAGTGGAGAAAATGCTTAAAGATGTTGGTTTCATTGATGAAGAAATTGCTCTTGGAAGAGCTAGAGGAGTGTAATTGGAAGCATAAACATCTGGTCCTAGGAGATATGGAAGGAATACCCTTGCAAAAACCTCCACAGTCCTTGTAGCAAAGAATGAAACCAATAATGATGATAAGGGAAAAGGTCTTGTTTCCTCCAGACCTACTTCAAGATCTGGGAAAAGGAAAGAGACCCCTCTGATTGCCCCTGCAAAGAGAGGAAAGAAAGAAAAGGAAACAAGATAGAAAATTTTTAGTATTACTGATCATCAGGATGATGAAGAAGAAGAACCTGAAGCAAAGCTAGTAAGGAGAAAAAGATGAGGTTTACCCTCGAGTGAAGGTGCATCTACAAAATCTGTTGGTTCTAAAAGAGTACATATTGTGTCATCTTCCGAAGATGAAGAAGAACATGATTTCAGTGTACATGTGCACACCAAGCCTAAATTGAAGAAGGCTAAGGTAGCTGATGAGACCTCTGCGGATCATAAAGATGAACAAGATATTTTGGTAAGTTCTAGCCCCCGATATAAACTTGATCCAACTCTTAATGCTTTGTTAACCTTTGAGAATGTGCTCCTACCCACAACTGAATTCTATGTTAAAGTTGGAGGAGAAGATAAGAAAACACATCTTTTAGTTGTCATTGAATACATTATTGTCTTAGAGGTAAAATGAGATAAGTTAAGGAAATATATTCCTGAAAGTATGTGGAGTGATCTAATGAAAAGGAGATCTGAGGCCATAGTTTTTGAAGAAAAGATGAGAAATATAGCATATAATAAGATTGGGTCTTCCTTGACCCATGATGATCTGAAATCTCTGAAGAGGATTTATGTTGATATGTTCTGGATGAAGAGCAAAGGGAATATGTTGATGACAAGAAATAATAAATTGACAAATAAAGTAAGAATGGCAATAGAAAAGGTAATCCAAGAGACAGTAGAATAGTATGGTATGCTCAGAAATGTTGGTGATGCTACTACTATAAATGCTGAGGAAAATGTTTCTCCGGGTATAGGTAATGAAGACATTCCTGATAATTTTGATGTCAAAATTAATATTGTTGATGAACTTATTGAGCAAAATGAAGAAGAAGATGATCCTGAGATGCATAATGATGCTCCACTAGAGCATACTGAAGGAAAAGAAGGAAGTAATAGGCAAGGTAATGCTAAAGAGGAAGGAAAGGGCAATGAAGAAGCAGGTCAAGATAACCCTAAGGAAGAACATAGCAAAGATGGAAAAGATGAAAACGAGGAAGAGGACAATGATGAAAAAGATAATGGTGAAGATAAAGATAAAGATGAGGATGAAGTTGAAAAGGGTGAAAAGAAAGAGGAAGAAGAAGAAGAGGTAGTAGAGGAAGATAAAGAAAAGGAAAAGAGAGAGGAAGAAAAGAAGGTCATGGAATCCTCTAGGAAAAATGAAGAAGAGAAAAGTATTGTCAAATTATTGAAGTATCCCAGTGATTTACCCTTCGGTGGTGATGTACTAAAAGGTTTGTTGTCTAAGCAAATTAGATTTCAACCGATTATTCCCAAAGAACTTTTGAAACTCCTTGTGATTCAGGGATATGTTGATGTGGAAAAGATGTCCTCAGTACATAAAGTTGTGTTAGGTGAGGCAATGCAAGCATCTAAGAGAAAGGAAATTCTTTAAACACATCAAAAGGGAATGGAACTAATGGAAGATGCTTTGAAAGCTTTACAGGAAGTTGTACCTAGTGCATCCATTGATACATCCCTTTTCCCTATTGAAAATCTGAGATTATTGTTAGACTCTTTCAAGGAGTATTCCTTTGGGCTTAACAAAAAGATAAGATAGGATTTAGAAGAAAATTTGGAGGAGAAAATAATGTTGGATTTACATGACAAATGTGCTCTTGCACATTCTTGTGTCAAAAAATGTCTAGAAGCAGTGAAAGTTTATGAGTCAAAGGTAGATGTTGTTCTCTCTTATTGCTTGAAGTGGCCAGATGCCACTTAGAATATCAAGATTGTCATGGAATCAATTGAGTCTCAGTTGTCTACTATTTCTAGTACTTATAGTGTATCTAAAGATAAAGATAGATCAATCTAGAAGGCCATAACTACACCTAGAGAAAATTTATTTGCCTTGCATAAATAGAAGGAAGAAATTATCAAAAAAATTAGTCAATTAAGTAACATTGTAAGAATGGAATTCACTCCAGTTGGAGAGGCTCTGACTTTCTCTAGATGGCTTGAGAAGATAAACCTGATTCTTAATACCCTAGATGGTGCTAAAGAAACTCTGATAGAGATGGAATCTTTGAACAAGATGTTGTTTGCAACAAAGAATGGTTGGGAAAAAGGAAAAATAGTCTAGGAAGGTATTCTAAAGGAGCTTCAAGGCTCATCATCTTCTAGTTGATATATATTTCTTTGTTTTCTTTGCTTTAATATTTTCTATTGGCACACCCTCTGTCCTTGATGTCAAAGGGGGAATGAAGTGGTGAAATGTTGGTTTGAGGGGGAGAAATGTTATAAATAGAGAATTTTGTATATACTCCTTTTTTGGTTTTGGAACATGTTGCCATCAAAGACAAAGGGGGAGATTGTTGGAAAAATGGAGAAGAATATCTCACTTTGTTACTTTTTGTTGTCATTGATGTCACCATGATATATGAGTTGCAACTGCAAGATCAAGTCTAAATTTACTCTGGTATTCTAGTGTGGTATCTGAACCAGTATTTTGCTTACATCCTTCAATACTTTGATCTACATTTGTTCTCCGGTGATCACTGTTTCCTATGATTTTGGGAAGTGGTTTACAGGTGTCAGAAGCATGTTCATACAAGATCTCACACATCCATTTGTTTGTATGATTTCACGTTGATGTTTTGCAGTTATGCTTTTTGGTCCATCTCTGGCTGACCTAATGGATGTATTATGTATATTAACTTTTGCTATGTGGACATATGTGCAACCTATTTTAGGTCTGTGCTGACTTGTTGAAGTGTGTGTATTATCTTTTTCATAGCTTGAGGCAAAAAATTGATATTTTGTAAACAATATGTACATCTAATTAGGCCGACCTAATTTATTCTTGCAAAGAAATTGGGTATATATAATGGATAGTTTTTGAAGAAGATGTCTGTGATGATGTGAAGTAGTGCAAACATAATGAAATGTGTCAAGTTTGTTTATTGAGCTTTATTTGGAACTGAATCTACACTCATTAGGTATACTCTATCAGTTCATTTTCATTGTAATTCTATAGGTAGTGAGCCTTTGTTTCTGGATAGTGAGTCCTGGCAGTGAGCCACCCATTTTGTAATATCTTATAACCTGTTATACTATATTGTGAGCTAGCACTCACTGTGGTTTTTCCCATTTTGGGTTTTCCACGTAAAAATCCTAGTGTTCTTGTTTTCTCTGATCTTATGTTCTATTAATGCTTTTATTTATTTCTGATATTGTTTGCATTGGAATAATTGGATGGTATCTAAGCATAAAATTTAAGAAGATACTAATTCACCCCCCCTCTCAGTATCTAGGATCTTTAAGATAATTGACATTTATTTTCATCTTTTTTGGCTCATGCTTGTCCTACACTAAGTGGGGGAAAGGAGTTAGTTAGCCTTGTCCTCATATGTCACTTGTCATTGTCTCCTTTGGTTAGTTGACCGCCTTTCATGTACATATAAGAGCAAGCTTGGGATGTGGAAAACACTCCTTAAGTTGAATTGCATGCGACATACTTATTCATGATGTAGTTTGATTCAGAAACATATGACTTGGCATAGAGATTTATGAATAAGCTCTCATGTCTTCTACTTTAAAGCAATTTCTCACAGTAATGATGTTAGCAACTACTTTAAATTGGGGGTGTACATCGACTCTCATGTTTCACTTCATGATTTTCTTTTTTCTTGTGATGTGTCCTTTTCTTGGTGGTGTCATTGGGCTTGATTTCCTCCGAGAGCATGATATTTATTTGAATTTTCCTCTCTTGGAGACATTAGGCGCAATGTTCCCTAAGAAGATACCTTACATGGGCTAAGAAAAATCCCTTTGAATATTCCTTACACTATATCACATTCACAATAACTGTTATATGGCCACCTTGCATAAAAAACTTTTCATGCTTGTGGAGTCATCCTGTTTGTTCATGAATTTCAAGCATACAAAGCTTTGGTTGTCTCATGAAGCTCGAAGTTCATTGTTGTGACGCACATTATCAAAGTTATCATGAGGTATTAATTTGGTATGGTTTGACGGGAAGCCAATCCGAGGAATGACTTTCCCTTAGCCACTCGTGTGTGTATGTGAGAGCTATTAGTTGTATGTATCTAACTTATACTAGTTCCTCACCTAGTGGACCTTCATTGTTGCCTCAAGAAGTAGGCATACATTTTGGAAAATAAGCTTGAATCTATCCACATCACTATTGGACCGTCGTTTAGGCTTGATCCACCTCTTTTTGCTTGTTTGTTTTCTTTTATTTTTTATTTAAAACAGCTTTGTATCTTGATGCTTGCATATTACCTTGTATACTCCTTTTGTATATATGAATTTTGACTTTGATCTTGGATCAGGGACATTCTTTCAGCAGGTGCATTATGGAACTGTTTTAGTTTGGTAGTTGGACTCTTGGGATATCCCCTTTGATGCTGCTTTAAAAACCAGTTCATCCTCTCACTAAAGTGGGGGCTAAACGTAATGTCAAAAAAATGTCGTTGTGTACATTTTTCACACTTAAATTGGGAATAATTAATCATATATTGGACTTGATATTGCCTTGATCTAGTGTTGTGATGATTTTTACACATCAACATTAGGTTTTGGGCCCTTTTAAAGCTAAATAAACCTAATATTTCCTTAATTTATTGTTGTAAAGTGTATTTTTTGCACCTTCACATTAAATTTAGGAGGTTTCTAAATAAAATGGACCTAATCTAGTGGTGTAATGTGTTTTGCACATTCACTTGGGATTTATGACCCTTCTAAGCTAAATAGACCAAATTTTGCTTTAATTTAGTGTTGTAAAGTGTATTTATTTACACTTTCACATTGGATTTTGGGACCTCTTACATTTATGACCTTAATATCATCATTAATAGGCCCCTATGACCCTATATTATGCATCCTAATGCATATTGTAATAAAAAACAAAAAATATCAACAAATAAGCTTAATTTACACACTCCCCGACACTTTAGCACTCAAAATAGGCCCTATGGGACCCATTTACCACTTTGTGAAAATGAGTTTGATTCAAGTGGGACCCATTCACCACAGATGGCTAATGAGTCCCATTTGGCCTATTTTTGAGGTTTTGAATGGGAAAAACTAGGTTTTAAGTTTAAATTTTATGTTAGCCTTTGGGATCTAATACACAACATCTTAGATGAATTTCCTATATAATTGAGCTTTCAAATAATTATTTCACATAAGTGTACATGTTATCAAGTCAAGAATTCAAGAGTTAAGCATTCCAAGACTTCACAAGATCATATAAAGAGCATTCAAGATCATTTTTAAGGCATTCAAGGGAAGAATGTTTCATCAATTGTTGCAACAATTCAAGATCCATCATCATGTCAAGCATATTAAGCATCAAATTGATCTAGTGTTGTGATGTAGCATTGAAGATCCAAGATCAAGAATTGTTCTACTCCTATTCTCAAGATCAAGATCTACATCCTTCATGACCATTTCATGTTGAGTTGTAGATTTACAAAGCATAATTTACAAGGCATCATTCAAGGTATCATTGTTCACATTTCATGTCCTATATTTCATGATTCATGTCCTTGCTTTAGTGTTTAATCATTTAGTTTAATTACCTAAAAGGGGTTTGACCAAGGCAAACCCCTATTCCCTTACAATCAACACTTTCTCTCTATTTCTTTGTGTAATTGTAGATCTAGGTGCTTTGAAGACTTGAAGGATCATTGAAGATTAGGTCACAAGATTGGAGAAAGTTATTGGAATTGTCCTCTCATTTGCAAGGTTGTAATCTTCACTAAAAGTCACCTACAACCTCAAAATCATGGTTTCAGATATAGAAACAAAGAGGAACAAAAATAGAAGAAATGGAAGACCATATTTAGATTTTAAAGCTCCAAAAAACCCTAATTGGACTCATTCACCACTTCTAGCAAATAAGTCCCAGTTTAGGTCAATTTTAAGATTCTTTTGGTTCCAGATACCCTTTTTTGAGAAACTCGTTCCTATATAGAAACCCAAATATGGGACTGATTAGCCGATATTGGCCAATGAATCCTAGTAGGCCTAAATTTCAAGATTTGTAGCATTTCCAGTGTTCATTCAAGCCCCTAAAATTTTTCAAGTGCACACTTCTAATTTCACAACTTTCTATTATGATTTATATGAATTTCTAGGTCATTTTGTAAGTCATTACATCATATTAGGGTTTAGTATTACAACTTACATTTCATTTTTCTTTTCAATTTCTTACTTGGTGGTGAACCCCTCATTAATCTTTAAACATACCCTAGGATACCCTTCTAGAGTAGATCTCTTTCCTCCATTCCATACTTAAGGTTGAGATCTCTAAGGTGTCGTTGAGTGTAGCAAGTGTGAAATAGGAACCCTAACCTTGTGTTCTATTCCTACAAGGTGGGGAGTACTATTTCCATTACTACAAGTTGACATTAATGACAACACTACTCAATAGAAATCATGTTGACATCAATGACAATAGCTTAATACTTTCAACACAAGGAGGGAGGCCTTTAAGGTTATTTAATAAAAGGGGTTTCCATGAGAAACTTAAATTCTAACCCCTATCTTAGTTAAGGATGGAAGGATGATTTTTAATTCCAATGGCCTCTTTGAGGTTCCTATTGAAGTACTTATCTTCTTTGAAAGGGATTTTTTGTTCTCTAAGGCTATGCAATATTTGGTCTTGAAAGAGTTCTCAACTAGCATCGATTTCATCCATCTTTCTAAACTCATTTCTTCCCTCATTGGAAAATAAAGTTCCTTCATCAAGAACTCATCTTATTTTGTGTAATTAATTGAAGATAAGAAATTACATGAAAATCACATTCTCGTGAGATTTGATGCCATCTCTCTCTTCTCCAAAGTCCTTGTCTATGACTTAATTGAGCATATTAGGAAAAAGAAAAGTTACGAAATCACCTCCTTTGTTGAATTATATCTTAAATCCACTTTTTCTCCTTCCAAGGTGTAGTTTATGAGCAAGTTGGTGGGGTGGCTATGGGTTCTCCACTCTCTCCCATTGTGGCCACCTTGTACATGGAACACTTCAAATATATTTCCCTTCATTCCTTTCCCCTCAAACCAAAGTGGTATAAACGCTATGTTTATGATACCAACATATGTTAGCCACATGGTCATGAAAAACTTGAATAATTTCACTCACTTAAATAACATATCATAATATGGGTAAAAGCAAAAAATTGTGTCACACTTTTTGGCCAAATAAATAGTTTTGAGTGAAATTTTTTTGACCAAAAAGGTTTTTGGCTGAATAGGTTTCGATCGAAACCACGTGGCACATAGGGTTTTGGCCAAATAAGTTTCACCTAAATCCCAAAAAAATAATTTTTTTCTTTGCTAGCTTTGAAATTGGCTTTGAAATTGGATTTTTTAATGTGTGAGTTTTCTATGGAGAGGGTTTCGAGCAAAACTCTTTCTATAGAAACCCTTTCTACTGAAACTGTCTATGTGGTATCCTAATTGGTAGGCAACACAACTTTTTTCAAAATTTTCTGAAACTGTCAACTTCAACTAAGTATTTCTTTAGTTAGAATGATTTTTCTGCAAAAAGGAAAAATGCCCTTTTATAGAGCTTGGAGTGGTGAATCCAATTATGGTTTTTTTTTAATATTTTAATTAGTTTT